>CAWUFW010020942.1:0-135771 GCA_963921515.1 Calotriton arnoldi
TCATATGGAACGCTTAGGAACGCATATGGCAACATGGGGGCCATGCCCCAGATTCGCATTTGGGAGGGAATATGCTTTTGGGGTACATGCTGTGAGCCATGGGTGCCGAACGTGACATGTGTTGTGGCAGCATGACAGTGCATGGTTTGAGGTGTGTGCATGCTTGACATGGCCTGCATATTTGCTGTCTGTTGTGATTACTGGACATGGCATTGGACGCATCGTTATGAGTGTGTGATGGTTGTGTGCCAGCCAACGTATTGCAGTTGTCCCATCTCCTTGGTGTGCGTGCTGCCCTGTGCCATGTGCATCACTGCAGTGCTCGGGGGGGTGTGGCCCATGTTGTGTGTTGTTGCTCACAGTGTGTCGTGCACTTCATTGACTTCTGGCACATGGTTGGTCATGGGCATGTATCTTAGCGTGACTGCTGTATGTGTGGCAGCTGTGCGGATGACATGCCTTTCATGAGACTGGGGCTGACGGATGGGATGGATGGTATGTTGTTTGTGCATGGTGTGTCTGTGTGTTTGATGGGTTCAGTGGTGTTCGTGTGCATTTATGTTGTTCCGCTCTGTTGCGTCTAGTGTTGTTTGTCTTACATAGGCGTAGTTGTGGGGTGTGTGGTTGACAGGCAGTAGGGGCTACATGGACAGGACTTCAATGGTGTTTCGGTTGTGTGTGATGAGTTGCACAGTGGCTGCCGTGTGGGACTATGTTCAGTGTGGCTTGTGCATGCAGACGTGGCTCCTTGTGTGTTGCTATGTCTGTGATGGGTCATGTGGGGTGTGAGTCTGTTGTTCATGTCCGTGTGCACATTGTTCACTTGTTCGTGACGGTGGGCGGTGCTGCGTGTTCGTCTGCTACGTGACATGTCCCATGTGTTGGTCGTGTTATGGTCCTCATGCCTCCAGTTATCCAGCCCTGTCCAGTTTCCCACCTGCAAGTTGTTCGTGCGTGCACTGTACTGGATGCCACATTGCTATAAGCGGGGGTGCTCCATGTTGCAGGTCTGTGGGGGTGGGGGGTGTTGTGGGTCGTGGGGTGGCTGGACACCCACTGACACCGATTGCTGTGGACCGTGATGTCTGCCTTTCGGCTGTCGTTGTGCACTGCGGTGGCTGACACGTGGCTGTGGGGTGTGGGGGATGCTCCTCCTTGCTGTGCTGTGGGACTGGGGCCTGGTGTGTGTTGTACTTGGGCTGTCCACCGTCCCACCCACTGCACTTTGTGTTCCTGCCACTTTCCTGTTGCTTGTCGGTTAGTGCAGCTGTGGCGGACACATGGGTGTGGTGGGTGCTCGTTGTGGCGCTTCTGGCATATTTGGGGACCTGTTGGTGGTTACGTGGCTGGCTTAGTGTACACATGTCCCCACGCATCTTACAGTTGTTCGGTTTGGGCTGTGTGTGGTGGTGTCTGTTGCATGTGTGTGTGATGTGTTGTGTATTGTGTGCTGGACATGGGGGTGTTTGTCCCTGGGAGCTGTGGCATGGTGGTAGTGCATGTGAGTACATAGCGGTGTGCTGGTATACATTAGTTTGTACTTACCAGCCTCCACTCCCCCTGCTAATCCGGCGAGGATCTCCGGATGGATTACGACTCGCACCTTCTCCTCCCACGCTTTGAAGGTCTTAAAGAGCGCGGGATTCCCTCCGCCAGTGACGGCAGCCAGCTCTCTGTTTTTGCCCTCCTTCTTCTTGACCAGGCTCTTTACGTCATTCCAACGTTTGTTGATCTCGACTCTGTTCCTGGGCAGGGTCCCGACTGCATTGACCTGGTCTACGATCCGGTTCCACATTCTGTTTCTGGTGGCTAGTGGTGTGTGCTGGACCATGTTCCCATAGATTTGTGGGTACACCTTGATGATCTCGTCGACCATGACCGTCAGCTCCATGGGCGTGAACTTGGGCATCCTTTGTGGTGCCATGGTGTTTGTGGTGCTGGTGCGGTGTGTGTTGTGTAATGTGCAGGGGGTTTGTGGTGCCGGTGTTTGGTGGTGGTGGTGGTGGTGTTTGGTGGTGGTGGTGGTGGTGGTGGTGGTAGTGATGTGTGCGTTTCTGTGGTGTGCTGCTGTCCTTGCTGTGTCACTGTGTCCTCTCCTCTCCTCTCTGGTTTGCAATGTAGCAAGGGGTTGTGGCTGTGGGAGTGCTGCTTTTGTACTCACCTATGTGGGTGTGTCCTCATGGTCTGTTGTTTTCAGGTGTGTTGTGTCTGGGGTTCTGGCCTTTGTATTTTTTGTTTGTCCGGGGGGGTGTTTTCGGGATATGTACTGTGCTTGTGTATTTGTGCGTGCCTTGCTGTGTGGACTTGTTGGCCATGTTGTGTGCTATTGGTTTTGTGTGCGGATGGTTTCTGTGCAGGTACGTGGGCGCCATGGCTTCTGCCGTGTCGATTCTCATCGGCGTTGTTTGCGCTGGCGGGCGGTATATTTGTGGTTTCTCCGCGCTCATGTCGGTGCGATCGTAATTTCACGTGCGGTGTGTCTGCCGTGAGGGCGGGCGGTTTTGTGTTGTCGTGCGTGTTTCCGTCCGTGGCGGGCGGTTTGTCTCCCGACTCCGGACGTTGGCGGGCGGTATTTTGTGTGCTTTTCGCCGATGGCGGTATTCGGTTTGTGTAATCGTAATGGCGTGGTCGGTGTTCAGGCGGTGTGTGCGGGCGGATTTTTGCCGCTTCCATGCATGGCGGAATTATTTGCGCCGGGTATCGTAATGTGCCCCTAAGAAACTGTTAGTAGAAAGTAAATATTTTTTCTTTTTACTTTTTGTAAATAATTTAAATGTTGTTTTTAATGTGAAATAATGTAAGTATTATATATTTAAAGTTTATATTTAATTATTGTAATATGTTTGTTTAGCCAAAATATATTTTTTTATATATTGATGTGTTTGCAAATTATTTTATTATGTTGTTTAAGTATTTTATATTGTTTTATAATGTGAATTTATATTTGGTGCTAAAGATATATTTAATTGAGCAGTTTTTATATAGTCGATATTTCTAAAAAGTCGATATTATTGATGTCTATATTTTGGTATTCGATATTTTTGTAATGTTGTATGTTATAAAAATTTAAACGATATTTAATGTAACGATATTTAGCATTTCGATATTGTGGTGGACGATATTTTTTATTTACGATATTGTGTACTCGATATTTTAGTAATTTTATAAATAAGTATAGGTAGTAGATATTATTGTAGTCGATATTTAGACGCCGATATTTTGTATATTCGATATTTTTGTAGTCGATATTATGTCAGTGATCCATTTACTTTATAGGACCTGGGTATATGGTATACCACTCTATATGGGAATTATTAGTACATTAAATATGTCAATCTGGTGTAAGCCAAATTTACCATTTTTAGGAGAGAGAACAAATGCACTTTAGCACTGGTTAGCAGTGGTAAAGTGCACAGAGTCCTAAGGCCAATAAAAATTAATTGCATCAAAAAGTGGAGGGCAAGGGCAAAAGGTTTGGGGAAAGACCACCCTACAGGTCTTACAGGCATTTTCACACTAGTATTATGGGTGGTAGTGTTTGAGGTCCTGACCCGGGAAACTTCCATGCCCTCCCAGTTTAGGCTTTGGGTTTCAGGATACATTCAACATTGGTTATCACATAATATGAAGGTGCCAGAAATACACGTCCAATGGTTTCAAATTAAGAAAGGATGAACTTTGGCACGGATTCTCAAGAGCAGTTCGGACCCTCAAGGAAATCTGTTACAAGCCCACAAGGCCAAAGGCATCACTCAAAGACTACTCAGGACCTTTTTAGAGATCTGAATCCAGCAATCTAACACCACAGAAGGATGATGGACTTAGCTACAGTCCGACACGGCCCAGGTTAATGCTGGAAAACATAACCCAGAACAGTGAGGATGGTGATGATCTGTGCTCCATATAGCCCCAGAAGTTTACTAGTGGACACCAGGAAAGGACGAGATGGGGATGGTCACATGAAGTTAATTTAAACAAGTGTTAGCAGGAGAAGCTGTCACCTCCAGACAGAGTTACTACTAACCTGCCTGTGAAGGGTTACATTTGGTTATTCCTCCTCTGACTGCGGGTGACTAAGGGTTTATTGGTGCTCTGTGGTAGCATTTTCAGACTCCTTTGGTTAGCTGTAGTTTTCCACACATATAAAGTCAGAAGG
Organism: Calotriton arnoldi; assembly: GCA_963921515.1. NCBI lineage: Eukaryota > Metazoa > Chordata > Amphibia > Caudata > Salamandridae > Calotriton > Calotriton arnoldi. The sequence goes on from CAWUFW010020942.1 coordinate 4,157, forward strand.
CACAGGGCAAATAGGGAATCATGCTGGCTCCAGCTTAGAGACAACAGGCAGCATTGACTCTACATTCAGGACGCCACAAAGGATTCACTCATATGTAGCAGAAGTTAGAGTTTTCATTTAGCAGGAAGGAGTTTATACAATCCATTGTATTTGGGCATCAGCCCAATGCCAATTACATGCAGTTCCCAATTAAAGTTTGACATGCACCACACTCAGGTTGGAACAGGATTTCCAATTCTCAACAAGTGCTGGTTTATCCTGCTCCCAGCATGGTCCTTAACACTGGTGGATACATGCCACCACATGAATGGTGTATCCCGAGCATGGTTACACTAGGAAGAAATGTGTGTATGTCCTCCAGTCAGTCCCTTGAGAAGAATAAGTGGTGAGGTGGCTGCCACTGTCTCATTTCACTCAGAGCACTGGATGCAGGTGTCAATACTCCGAACTGCCCTATATGAAGCTCACCTTATTAAATCCTGGATGTCAAGCGATGTACTAATGATGGTAAAAATCAATGGGGACTGTGTTCAAGCATTTGTTTCCAAACTCGTTTTATCACAATTGGAATCATTCATGAAGCTTCGTGAAACTAAAGTTAGTTTTTAACGCAACACTCACATGCTTATTTGGTCGACATTTTATCAAAGGATGTAATTTAGTCACTATACTTTGAATAATTCTCTATGTACAGCACATTGTTTGCATGTATGGATGCAGAGGTACTTTTCAGGAACAAACCTAACTAGAGCACTGGACGGGTAGGATCCAGGAGTTCACCTGGGGCCCTATTACACATGTGTCTCATTTTCCTTCATTGCGCCGGGCACGCCTTTTTAAAGTGCGCCTCCTGAGGGCGTCTTTGCCTCTGTGCCCACGTTGGTAAAAGAGAGGTAAAGGGACTCTGTCATTTGCATGGGGCACGCCCCCATGCAAATGAGGGAATGCCCCCTTGAAGATAGCGCTGGCGCTTTATGTGTGCTATCGCTATTGCTATTACAGAAGGGGGTGCACAAGTGCCGGTGTCCCCTTCTGTAATTCCAAAGTGCCCTGGGGGCCCGCAAAGCGGGTGTAAATGCCCTTTGCGCACCCGGGGCACTTTATATAATATGGCCCCTGTAGTCTCTCAAAATATTGTGTGACATGGTGTGGTTGTTTCTAGATTAATATCATTTATACAGATGCATTATTTTCTTTTTGTGCATTTTCATTATAAGTATGGCTAGCGAATTCTGAAAAGCAGAATGGGTAAAACGGTGTTTAAGCACACAGTTATACTTTTTATAATTAAAAAGAGATTTGAATATGATTCTAGCCTGGCTGATAATTTGCAATAGAGTGCACTGCAGAGGCTGGAGAGAGATTGATGGAATATAAAATCATGTTTGAGATTTTCATGATTATATTTCTCTTCTTAGCAAGACTGTCCCCTTCCAAGCACAGCCTTGATTGCTTGTCCTACAAGGAGTTCAACTTGATATAATGATGTTTGCTCTCTAATGTACACAGTATGAGGTGAAACTGAAATGGTATCTCAGTGTGAGGTGCCATTCTAGCTGAAAGGAGGACATACTCAAATACAATCTTAGGATTGATTTCTTGTCAAGCATCAGTTATCTTTTTTAATTACAGCCCTTGCATATTTCTGCCTTGAAAGGAGTGCCCAGTTAAGGAATAAGTCAAGTGGAGGCATGGAGAGAACAAAAATGTTTTAAATAGTTTAACTTAATAGAATAATATGACCAAGAGAGAGTTTCTGATTAAAACCAAACCCCCTGAAAGAATCTTGTGTATATAATTTTTATGTCTGTTCATGTATTGCATTTCTAGGGTTTGAATATGAAATTAGGTATCGGATAAAGTCTACCTCCTCTTTATTATTTGCAAGTGACAGAGAAATTCTGTGACAGTGTAGAAGCTCAAGGCCAAAGTACCTTGTCCATGTTGTTCAAATGAATTAAAATATTTTAAACTCATTTCTATTGTGTGCATTGTCCACTTAACCATAAATGACTACTTTCTTTTTTGACTAGACTAATGAACTGGTCGTTAAGAAAAATAACTGGACAATAACGTATGTTAGATACAAAATAAAATACAAAACATGAGGAGGTGACTTCAAGTATTCTTAATCATGTAACAAATAAGGGTATTTATTTCCATAATGTGGCTGTTCTCCTCTTTCCAGTGCTTAATTTGAGCCAGAGGTTTCCGGTGGTAAGCACCAACATTTAATTGTCAACACCAGCACTTATGACAGCTTGCCACATGGTGGCACGGTTTATGTAATTTAGAGATTAGCAGAACAACAGTTGTTTATTGATTCAATATACATTAAAACTACTAATATCTGCCGCCCACACCATTCTTATTGCTTTGGGGGCCTGAAATAGTCTGAATTGTCACACTTGTAGGAGTGTGATGATTAGAAGTTGTGTAGGTACTGATGGAGCAAGGATTCGAGAAAATGAAACTTGCTCGATTGAATCCTCCATTAACTTTCACTAATCAGTAATTTAGTAAATAAGATGAAACTAACATACACCAAACACAGATACACGGGGAGAAAAGCTTACGCATGCTTGAATTAATGAGAAATAAAATGCAGCACGATTAAAACCCGCTTTAACTTGCAAAAACGCTTTGCGCATGTGCAAACTTGAATTACTCATAAGTAACGTGACTAACTCGCTTTAAGAGGGAAAACCTCACGCATGCGCAAGAAAGTCCAGAACGCGGTCTTGAGGTACCACATGCCCGGCATATGCTTGCTTGATTTGAAAGAAAGCTGCTGCTATTAACGCTTTTGCCCATGAGTAATAATAATTATATGGGATAGAGTAGAAGTGGGTGGTGAACATTGAGAATTACATGTTTAAGAAAATAACATCTGTTTATGATTCTTTTATTAATAGAGTGCATTTGGGCCTGCTAATCCATGACTGAAAAAGAAAATGGCAAAAGCTGCGCATGTTCAATGAGTCCATGAAATGACCCGGTGTCACAGAGAGAGCTGAATGACTGCCAAGATCCAAGGACAGAAGGGATGGGAAAAGAAGAAGATGTATCGGTCAACTATGAAGCATGTATTAAGTGAATTATGGCATTTGCAACAAAATATGCATGTTTCAAACAAATTATACAAATGAGTAGAAGGGGCAGGGTTATCAAACAATAGATTTTACTAATAAAAATGAATACGTCAGTCTGGTATGATGAAGACACCCCTAACTCCGTCCAATCATATTCCGTAGTTTAGTAAATCTGCAACACTTGAGGGTGGGACATGAAGAAATAAAGACTATAACTAGAGTGACTTGAGTTAAGTAAAATTAATGATGCTGACAACGCTGCTGGGAGCTGAGCATGAGAGAGAGCAGAGAAAGAAGATGAGAGTAGACTCAGAAGATCCAGACCACTGTCTGATTAGATTGGAAGATTGTGGAAGAATATCAAGGAGGGAGAGAGTGTAAGAGAGGGAATCGCCCTGGTGCGTCAGGTTGTAGAGAAGTCTAGTAAGTATCTGACCTGTCCTGATCCTATCCTTTAATCTTTGTCTCCTGATCCTAAGTCAGGGGACCCCCACCAGTTCTTTGGCCAGAGGGGTGGTTTTCCAGTCTTCTTCATTAGGTAAATGTCATTCTATCCAGGATTTGCATATTTCTTTGCAAATGTATTATAAATGTGCCTTTTGTCTCTACATCTATCCATTCTTATGCATTTGATTTTGTTGAATGAGCTTGTGTAATCGAATGTATTTTGCTATATGATTGTTCTCTCTCCCACTTAAAGAAAAATTGAGTTTGCACTGTGTACTTGTAATTGAGGAGTTTTCAATTTAATGACTGAAATTTTAGATAAACTTATTATTATTATTATTATTCAGAGTCTGTGGTTATTTCATTATGAATATTAGTTAAGAAGTTGTTAATATCACCATCAACTAACTCAACTAATGGTCCATCGACCAGAGGAAGAGTGTTGATCCATGAAGATTAGTTAGACATGATACTGTAATTGATTTATGGTTACAGGGAAATAACTAATCAGAATTTGTGGAATTGTAAAGAACTAAAACCCTTCCAGCGGAAATTTTGGCCAGGGAATGCAAAAATGATCGTATTTGGATAAGTATATGGGCCCATTGAAAAATTCAGTTTATTGTGTGTAAAATATCCAACCCTGGCCTCTTCGCGCTGGATCAGTTTTTCTGGTAGCAGAGTTATGGTTATTATTGATTAGTTTGGTGATTATTGATTATTGACTATATGTTCTTAACATGAAAAGTTAGTGTCCTGTTCTATGTTGTCTGGAAGTACAGGTATGGAGATACCTGGGAATCCCGGGAATTGAATTTTTGAAGAGTGTGGTAAAGAAATCACACTGCAGAAGGTTACTCGTCTGTTGTCATAATACCTAAAAGCTACGGAGGGCTGTAGGTGTTATATTAGGGACTATATCGTATAAGAGTAGAGTGTGAGTGATAGCAAAGGGTCCACCTGTGAAACTTTGGCCTTACCCGAAGGAGGAGTATCCCTAGAAGAGTAATAGGTCCTCCCCAAGCTTAAGTGAAGGGTAAACAGTGGTTTTTACTCGCAGTATAAGGAAGTACTTTCTCTTCGAAGCAAGTGAATAAACTGTCTTTGAATTAGCGGAGCAGAGAGAGTAGCGCTGTTTTTACGTTGTTACTAACAGAAAATTTATTAAGAAAGTTTTGAAAAATACATTGCCGTATTACCTTGTGAAGGGAGGGTCAGTAGTAGGAGTCATACTGACGTCACAGAGAGCCGCGCTGGTATTGGTTGAGACAGCGGGCGTGTAACAAGTGCCGATTGTAAAGGGAGGGTCAGTAGTAGGAGTAATACTGACGTCACACAAGTGGGTGTGTGGAAAGCTCTGATTGGTTGGTAGACAAGAGCCGTGCAGGTATTGGTTGTGGAAGAAAATACATAGTAAGCCCTGATTGGACTGTTGGTGTGAGTCGCGCTGGTATAGGACGAGTGTTGGGAAACAGGATACGTAAGAATACGGAAGAGTTTCTAGTTTAAGCTTGCTGAAAATAACTAGTTACAGAATGAAGCTGATTAATAAAATTAAAAATGTCTTTAAAAAGGATAAGCGTGTAGTAACCAGAGAAGGGATTCTTATGCCACCCCCTAATACACCTGCTTCTTTCATGATGTTGGAATGAGGATATCATACGTGTGTTTGGTTGGAAAATTGGGTGGAATATAAGAAAGGCGATGGTGTTCTAGCTTTTCCTGAAAATGGTACGTTTAATGTAAGGGTTATTCAGAATTTGAGAAATCGGATGAATACATTAGAACCTAGCCCTAGGTTAACGCTGTATGAAGCTTTGGAGGAATGGGAAGTTGAGGCATTTGAGCGAGAGAAATACAGAGGAGGTAGAAGAATAAATAGAGGATTTTTTCCAAGATATCCATTTGATACTCGAGGAGATGAGATGAAAAGATGGAGAAGAGCAGTAGTAACAGAAGGGTTGTATCCAGTGTTGATGGCTGAAGATCAAGTAGGGAGTAAATGCAAGAAAAAATGAAACACACAGGTATGGCAGGAACAGAATGTGATGAAACAGATGATGAGTTATTAGAGGACATTTTAGTTAAAAGACCTCCACCTTATCAAGAAAATGCTGGAGAGGCAACTCCAAGTGCACCAATGATGAGAACTCCTTAGTTCCACAAGTCTTATATGATCCAACAGTTACCCGAGTGTTACAAGAAAAGGAAAGGGATGCATTGAATAGAACAAAAGAAGAGATAATTCAGAAAATAAATCAGTTAGGTTTAAATGCTGAAGCCTTGACAGTACCAGTAATGATAGGTCCGGTTATTCCATTGTATGGGGATAAACGAGACACCCCGAGATTACAAACAGTGACAGTCCAACAAAATAGTGTTCGAAAAAAGATAGCAATGTCAGAAGATGTAACCAGTGAGAGTGATTCAAATATCTCGTTACTAGATCTTCCTAATATTGAAATGGTGACTGAAACCCCGAAAAGAAGTTCACCAGTGAATAAAAGGAGAAAGGAACTGATTGACACTCCAGTAGCAGGAAATTCTAAAGGATTTTCGCCAGATGATCTAGAAGAGTGGGCGAAAGGATTAGACAAAAAGAAACCTCAAACACCAAGTATAGATGTGGCCAAGTTGAAAGTGGATTTAGAAGAAATGATCATTGGTGCAATAAGCCCAGATAGATTAGGTACATACAGAGATGATGAATTGTTGTTTTTGTGTAAAATTATAACATGGAGAGCAAAGAATCTGCATGAGAAAATAGTAGGGGTTGCTTAAGAATTTGGAAGGGATGTAGAAAAATTGAAATTATTGCAGAAACCATATCGGGCAGAATTTACTGACAAGGATTTAGAAAGTTTGAATGCGTCAGGAAGGAGATTACAGATCAAAGAATTAATTAATATTTTGAAGAAATGGGGAGATGCAGACAGATGGAGAGGTAGATGGACAAAGAAAAGGGATGAGGCAGTTACAAAGGAAGCGTCTGCATTCCCATTAAGAGAAACAGAACAGGTTGAAAGAGTGTGTCCAATGAGAGAAGTTCCTGGTGGTGGATATGTTCATGTTCCATGGTCAAGACAGGATATTTTGTCTTTTACAAATGATTTTCCCAGATTAAGGGAAAAACCAGTTGAATGGTACAAACAGGTAGAGAGGGTTGTGAACGTTTCAAAAGTATTATTAAAGGATTTGGATGGTCTGTTTGATATAGTGGTACCAACTGATTTGTGGACAGAATGTAAGATTACGGTTGATTGGCCAACTGAAGAATATCCAAGAGATGCAAAGACAGGTGCACCTTCAGAAGATGTGATGAAAAAGTATCAGCAAGTGATTACCTTCTTGAAAGGGAAAATTCCTCCAAAGGAAACGGATTGGGTTAAAATAGATAGAACAACTCAAGAACCAAAAGAGTCAGTGCATGCGTATTACGAAAGGTTATTACAGGTATTTAAACAGTATAGTGGATTTGAACATATTTGGATAAGTATATGGGCCCATTGAAAAATTAAGTTTATTGTGTGTAAAATATCCAACCCTGGCCTCTTCGCGCTGGATCAGTACTGTCGATGGCAGCGCTGGCAGGGACAATGGTAGTTCAAGCAGCAGTGGCTTCCTCACGAGCCCCAAGGCACCTATTATTTTGCAAACTAAGCTCTCCTTATTTCCATCTCCTTCCTTAAATACATTTTAACATAGCTGTTACGTGACTTTATCTTATGCGAGATATCTTCAGCCAGCGATAGCTTTTTAGCCAACAGCAGTTTGTCTCTGTCACAGGATGAGTTGATCGCCTAGTGCCTCAGTATTATTACACCAAACACATTCACGCTTATGCTCACAGTCATGCACACACACTCTCAAAGGCACGCCAAATACATCACCCATGCATGCACACATATCCACATACTAGACACAGACATACATTTAACATAAAAAATGTGTGTTGGTGGGGGGCCACCCACAAAAATTGTCGCACCGGGCGCCACCAACTTGAAAGCCAGCCCTGGTGTGTCTACTGTAGAATAGCTTACTGGTAATTATAGTTGACAGGCTAAAAGTAGCCTGTAAGTGTTCCTAGTGAATTGAGAATAAAGCTGTTTAATTTTTCTCTTAGATGACTTATTTATGAAGCTGCAGAGCAAGTGCCCTTATAAGGACATGGAACACAGATGTGACTTAAAATTTCTGTTTTGATTACACTTGGGGTATTATAACTCATTTTAATGCATTTGTTTGGAAGCGTACAGTGAACAACGCCACAAGAGAATAGAATGCCCAGGTACTGGTGGAAAGGTTTCAGTACCAAAAAGAGGAGTTGCTTGTTCAGCACTCTCAAGTCTCCTATTTCCATACGTGGGTCACTAATCTACTCTAGGGTTTTTATTTGCCTTCTTACACTCACAATCTTGAATTTGTGACTACAAGTCCCAGAATGTAAATGAAGCCACTGAACTAGATGAGCTTCTTGCTCACATATTCAGGAAACATGAGAGGTCTGCTAGTGCTGGTGGTCTTTGTGTGGTCTTTGTATGCCTTGAGATCACTATTTGTTGCAGTGAGAGTTATAAAGTCTGAGTGGAGTGTGCGGCTTGTCACGTCCACAAAGATCAAAGGAGAACAAGTCTGAGTGTGCTGAACGAACCCAGATGCAATTGCTCAGGGTGATTCCATTTCATGAGTAGAGAGCATAGATGTGTCATTGGTGCAGTGAGAATAATGTCACTGTAAAGGCCTTGACCAGTTGTTTGTGATTAATGGCTTTCAAGGCCTGATGTACTAAAATAGGGTTTGCAAAAGGTGGTTGCAATTTGCACACCAACTTCTCACCAATACTATGATATTTTGCGAACTGACTTATGGACTAATAGATCAGATCAGAAAACTGACTCACAGTAGATTGCAATTCGACCGATTTAATTACCATGAATGAGGTAGGTCTTAAATTGCGACCCACTATGTTTTACTGCCAACACAGTAATGGTGGCCTGCTGGGATCACCAGATCACTATGTCTGTGATTGCTTTTAAATAAAGCAATCTTGGCTTTGTTTTATTATAACACAGCCCATTTTATGTCAAGGGAAACATGATGAGATTAAAAAAGAACATTTTTTAAAACTATTGGACCACTGTCTACCCCCAAAACATTTTTTATCTGACTATGCGAACAGGCTACCACTACTTTTCAGTATTCGGTAAAATATTAACGTTTTGTGACCAGATTTCGTTCGCAGAACATTAATGCATACCGTAATGAATTGCTATTAGGGAGGGACACCCTAACAAGGCTGTCCTAACGGTTCCCAAAGCCCATTGAGTGATTCAGTAACGTTACAGAATCGCTAAATGTGTTTAGTACATTTGAAGAAAACATTTTCTTGTTGCAAACCCTGTGATTTACCAAATGGCAGGATTTGTTTACCAGAAAATGTGTTTGTACATTTGGTCCAAAGTCCTTTCTTGCCGTTTCATGCTAGTAATGCATAGCGTGGTCTAAGCGCAGCCTACGTCAGTCCTCATACACCACTGGAAAATCATAAGTGAGACCTATGTCTGATCATGCCTTGCAAGTCAATCTCAGGAGGTGTCAGTTTCAGCTCAGAGCCAACCCCTGCCCCTTTGGGGTATCCCAGAGTAGTTTTATATCAGGTCACTGGAATTGTTACTGACCAATAGATGTTAACAGATGCTCATTAGGATGCAGGAGATGGGCCACATATCTATTAAGGTGTCATTATAAGTGAACGCTGAATAGCTGGAGGGCTGTCTCATGCTACTAAAGAGTGAACATCTGAAAAGCTCCTTTCCGATTCATAAAAATCTTGAATTAGATTGCCCACAATCCCACAATACTTCAGATGTTAGCATACAGGCACAAATAACGTTTTTTTTTCCAAATAGGAGTACATGTGCTGAATAATTTCAAAATTACATCAATTGATACCAGTTTTAAACTTGCTCTTTCGCATAGACGCGGAATCAAAGCCTTCTCTTTGCGTTTGAAAGTGTTCTGAGTCATTTCTGTTAACATTATTTTGCATTCTTAATCCAGAGGTGGGATTCTTAAGCCTTTAAAATTTCCCACTGAATCTGTATCATGTGTATTTACTCAGAAGTGTTGTTTGTTTCCTTCCCTGTACTGCTAACCTTTCTCTATTTATAGCACATAGGGCACTTTTTATTGTCATTGCCAGCTAAATGTGTGTAACTATTTAGAGAGGATCAAAAGAAGCACATCAGGTTAACTTTTATACCCTCAAGTGTTCCAAAAATTTAAAAAGACTGACCGCTCCTTCATAAACAGTGGGAGCCCTACTTCCGAAGAATACATCTCAAGGCACAACACAGGATCTCTATAAACTGTTTTGATACCATTGGTCTCCTCACAGATGCCATGCAAAAGTCTTACAATGGTGGAGTAGTGGGAAAGCTGACCTGCAGCTAAATCAGAAAACAACTCTCCCATTTTTTGGAGCATAGGTGTGCTGTGACAGGTCATTAAAGCCTTTTCACACGAGCCATCTGGTTACTTTATAATGCAACCCAAGAATGACATCTATATTTTTGGGATTTATAGGTGAAAGTTATTAAAATTTAATTAGGAAACTTTCCTAAAAGGGTTTTATTCTTTATTTGTGCCTTTTATTCAATACAAATTAAAGGAACTCGTTCCAATATTGCGTTGACACTAAACATTACATTGGCATGTTACTGCACACAGTCATCTACGGCAGAGGCACACACTCCAATGCGGATAATGATGGTTAGTGTATGGAGTCCAACATTTGAACGGAGGTGTATGCACTTCCGTTGTCATCACGGCATGGGCTCTGTGCCCTTCTGCACACTGCCGCGCCCTGGGGTCTCCCATGGAGCCATCTCCTGGTGTTGCGAGAGCGTTGCCTTCAGTGCGAGTTCACTGTCCGCTGAACAAGAACTCTATGTGAACCTTCATCAGTATCAGTTATAGTGGGGTGATTTAAAAGATACACCCGTAGAGGCTGCCAAATGTCTTGATGCTCACAGATCGGTGGCAGCATCTCCGCATAGAGGTCCATTTGTTCCTTGCAATATATTACAGTGCAAATCTATCATTCTTTCACACAGCACAACACAAGCCACCTTGCTCCGCTGCGTCAAAGGGAAAGGGCAGGAGTGCGACATATTTGCCATTATATGGCGCATTCCTGTCCTTTCCTAGCACTGGTGCACTTTTAGCTGCCTTGTGTCAGTGCAGGCACCCTTGCGTCATGTTGCAAGGGTGCCTGCGTTGTAGTCAGGATTGTTTTTGTGCATCAAGGGACACCTTTCTGCACAAAAACAATTCTCTAAGACGTTTTCTTCTTTCTACCTGTCTGCAGAAAGTGGCACACATAGAAAGAGGAAAAAACACTGAGAAATAAAGCTATTTCTCCTCGTTACACCTCCCCTGGGAAGGCTTAGCATTTTGACGCATTCCCACGTTTACCAGTCTTGGTAAATCTGGGACTGTACAAAAATCCATGGGTGGATGCGTGGGAACACCTACGCTCCACCCATGGAATGCCTCCCTAGGGCAGAGTAACACAAGGCAGTGAATTGCGCTGCCTTGTGCTACTGCAGATTTATCAAGCCACACAGGGCCACACTAGATGGCCTTGCGTAGCTTGATAAATATCATTCTAAGTTTTGCGACGCCTTTGTGCTACCTTACATGGCCCAAGGGCCATACAAAACTTTCATAAATATGCCTCTCACTGTCTAAGATTTTTGAGAGTGTGCTCAGAGAGATAATGTAGTTATCACAATCAGGGGCCTCACGGGTTCTCCCTGCTGGAATGGGCCCTTTACCTTCCTCCTCCTGTTTGTGCGAATATGTTTTTGTTGGCCTTAGGACTCTGTGCGCTTTACCACTGCTTACCAGTGCTAAAGTGTTTGTTCTCTCTCCTTAAAACATGGTGGAATTGACTTATACCCAAATGGCATATTTAATGTACATATAAATCACCCACAGGTTAGGCCCTGGACAGCTCAGAGGGCAGGGTGCAATGTATTTCAAACGTAGGACATGTAGGTTTAAGTATTATATCTCCTGGTAGTGTGCAATGCTCTTAAATTAGTTTTTCACTACTGCAAGGCCTACCTCTCTGATAGGATAACATTGGAGTTACCATATTACATTTATAAGGGCAGTTTCCAAATGGGAATAGGTGACCAGTTCATGTTTGGTGTTTTTGGAAGCCAAATTTAAAATCCTAACTTATGGTACAGTTGGATTTTAAATTACCATTTTGAAAATGCCACTTTTAGAAAGTTGACAGTTTCTTGCCTTAGCCATTTGGTGACTACAGCCTGTTTCTGGGTCACGTGACTGGCTGTGTCTGACAGTGGGGCTTTGTATATTCCTCTGCGACAGCCACACAAAATGGGGAGCTTATGTTTGACTGGATGGGAGGGAGGAGCTGTGCACAGCCCTACTTACACTTGAATAGGATTTTCCTTGCCTCTACACAAAGGACTCCATACCCCCTGGAACAAGGTCAGGGGAGGCAGACCACCTTTGCACTTCAAAGAAAGGCATGCCTCTAGAAGCTTCTCCCCACTTCATAGGGAGAACTGTGGATAAATATTGGACCTCAGACACCAACTCTTCAGTACACTTCTGGACCTGTGGAGACTCTGCCAAGAAGAAGGACTGCTGGCTGCTACAAGGACTGCTTCTCTAAAGGAAGTGCTGCCCTGCTTTGCTGTCCTGCTGCCCTTCTGCCTGGGGAAGAAGAACTGGAACTGCAGCTTCATCATGCACAGCCACACACCAGCATTCATTTTCTGAGGATTATTTCATTGTCACCTGCACCTCCCTGAGTGCCAAATCCCATTCCCAACTTGATGCACATAAAGCAAACAGTTACATCTGTATGTTGATGCTCTTTTTTATCCTTCCTGTTTGTAAATGAAAGTTTATGTTGGTGCAATTTTACTTGAATGGATACACTGTATTATTGTTAATTATTTATAATTAAAGTAACCACATTAAATTATATTGTTTGTACTACTAATTCAAACTGCAACAATGCCAAGTTCCACTGATGTTCTTCTTGCTTTTTTGCTTTTAGGTGCACAAGAGAAGAGACCTTACCCACGGTACTGCCAGACAGAAGGCCTGTACACGTGACTCGTGACAACACAACATGGACATCTCTTCAGCTTGTGAAGCTAAGTGCCACTGCAAACTGACAGCTTCAAGATGGCCCCAAATAAAGGTGCTACCAAGAAAGTGGGCAGTGATAGCAAGGAGCTTACCACCACTGCTATGTCGCCCCAGAACTTTTCCGGGCAAAGTTGTGTGCCTGCCGCAATAGCCTCCAAGGAGCAAGCTGGGTGTAGCACTCCCACATCAAGGACCCCACCCTGAACTAGGCCCAAGCCCATTTCTGGCACAAAGACAGCCAATCTAATCACAGCAACGCGACAAGCAGTGAGGTTGAATTGGAGCTATCTATTTCACAAAGCAGTACCCATTCATTGCAGAAAACTCAGCTAAGTGGGCAACAACAGCCACAGCCAGCAATAGTAGTTCCTACCGAAGCAGCGCACTTCTGGAGATTGAGCTTCATGCTGAGGGAGAAAAAGAAGCACCTCTTTCAGACGATCCATTGTCTTCCAGATCTCCAGCAAGAAAAAAGAAAGGGACTCCACCCTCTTCTTCTCCAAGCCCCCTTTCTGATCATCACAACTCCACTTGGATGCCGCCTCAGTCTGAGACAATCCAGGAGAGGCTAGGGAAAAGGAAGGTTCCGTAAAGACTCAGAGTTATGGATGGAGAAGAGGAGGATAACAAGGAATCCGTCATCATGGATATTAACTCAGCCCCAGAGGAGACCAATGTTACCCCCTCTTAGGGATGTGGCACAGATATCACCACCCCCGCCAGCTTCCAAATTCGCAAACCATCTCAATAGATGTATGCACTGCAGAGAGGCAAACGTCAAAACCCCCACCTATTGCCACCTTTTCCGACATTGGCAGTGGCACCAGTGTAAGAAAGTTGACCTCCCCAGTTTGGAACTTCTTTACGGTTAGCAAACAGCAGCTAAACATTGCCATATGCTCCATTTGCAAAGCAAGTGTTAGTCGGGGTACGTTTAGTACGAACTATGGTACCGGAAGCCAAACAACCATTTGAGAAAACACCACGCAATGGCTGGGAGGCACACCTTAGCCAAAAAACTGCAACGGTGTTGGTGAAGGTGGTAAGAGCAGGGAATCTGATCCAATCACTTTGGAAGATGAAGAATAGGGTGACATTTTGTTACGCAAATCAGTCCTGTCCCCAGCAGTGCAGTGATATCACGCACATCAGCAACATTTCAATTGCAAAAGACTCAGAGTCAGGTCGAGACACCAAGGCAAGAGCATACAGTGACTGCCCCGCTGAGATGCACATTAAGCTTACCACCTTCTGCTCTCAAGAAGTCGCCTGCATCAGTGGCACCAGAAAAGAAACAAAATCCTATTACTGGCATGTTTAGGCAGGAGGGGCAGTACGAACGCAACCACACAACAGCACGTTTGTACAACATTAATCTGGCTAAAATGGTAGCACTGGACCTCCTGCCTATGTCTTTTGTGGAAGGAGTGGGTTTTCAAGAATATATGGTGGCTATCTGCCCAAAATGGAAGGTTCCCAGCCGGACCATTTTTGTCGGAGTATCTGTTCCAGTGCTACATCACAATGTGCTGGAATTGGTCGGACAAGCTTTGCAGCAGAGTGCTGTTCACACTATCCACCTGACGACAGACATGTGGACCAGTTGCCGTGCCACTGATTACTTGTGCATCACTGCACACTGGATCTCTTTTGTGGGGGTTAGAGAAATTATATCTGCAGGTGTTGACACTGCTGACATTTTTAATGGTGTTCGGAAGCATGCAACAGTAGCCATGTTCGTCATGGAGAAATCTCATACAGATGCAAACATCTTGGATGACTTTAGCAATGATCTCTCTGAATGGCTGTAACCCAGAGCGCTTAAGATTGGATTTGTTGCCACACACATTGGCAGTAAAATAGTTCAGGCCATGTCAGATGGTGGCTATTTCAGGGTCCTATGTTTGGTGCACTGCATCAACATTATTGTACAGGACTTTCCCAAAAAAGGAAGCAGAGTCAGCAACTTACTATCCACCTGCAGAAGAATCTGCACTCATTTCAATCCTTCTTTTAAAAGCCCGGAAGCAGTTGAGGGTTAATCAGTGATAATAGAATGCCAGTTAAAGCACTCATACATGTTGGAAGTCGACATATTACATGTTGCAACATCTATTTGAGCAGTACAGACCAATCAATGAATATGTCATGCAAAGAGGATAAACAACTGTGAAAGACATGATCATTGAGATGGGCTAGTGGGTCCTAGTGAAATGCCTAACATAGATCCTGCTTCCTTTTGAGGTTTTCACATGTGAGGCCAGCAAGGAGGACTGTACCATGGGCCAAGCTATACCGTCATTGCATATGCTACATGAACAGCTAAAGGATGTGTCTGAAATGTATGCATGTGTGGACGAAAAAACAGATACGCATGAGTTGATGGCGAGCTTAATCCTTCGCTTGACTGTTAATAGAAGGATGCAAAGAGACATTGTGTCATCCAAACATTATATCTGTGCCCCAGTTCCTAATTCACGGTACAAACATTTACTGGCCACTTTCATTCCTTTTTCAGACGGGGAGGTTTCAAACTATAAGACGTGGATTGCTGAGCAAGCCAGCCAGAAAAGGAATGGTTGGGAAAGAGAGCCCCACTGATGGGCAGAAGTTCTGGGGTGCAGCCTTCAACTTCCAAGAGCATGAGGGCAGTGCTGTTGGCTCACAACAGCCAAAACCAAGAACAAGAACACCAGCAACAACAACAGGAACAGGATAATCGGCTCCAAAATCTGCATATGATTGATTTATAAAGGCAGGGCTGAAGTCTAGTGCAGAGGCGAAGGCAAAAGAGGTCGAGCAAGTTGGAGCACCAATGATTATTGAGAGGATGGTCCAGGCCTATCTGGATGACCCAACAGAGGTCTAGGTGGATCAAAACCCATTGGTGTATTGGTATGGGAAGAGGTGCCAATGGCAAGTGCTCAGGAGACTGTCAATAAAGTATCTGGCTTGTCTGGTACCAGTGTGTCATCTGAGCATGTGTTTAGTGCAGCTGGTACAGTTGTCCTAGTGAGAAGGACCAGTCTCTCACCCCAAAAGATGATGAGATTATCCATGATCAAAATGAATCAGCACTTTTGACCACCTAATTATACCATACCCGAAGTACGGCAGGAGGAGGATGAGGGTGGTTGATCAGACTCTGTTCATGGTACTGTGTTAGCTGACCAACTTCTGGGTGAACCACCTGAGTTTAAGGACAAACTCTACTTCCCTGACTGCCCAGTAGGCCTAGGCCAACACAGTACTTTCTATTGCCGAACTGCTTCAACCAGAAAAAAAAAGGATATAGCTAGGCGAACATTATATTATTTTGTTGTTTGTTTGTATCCGACTGACTAATGCAGCCCCACCATTTTAGACATATGTATGGCCAAATTGGAGTTGGACCAGTGTGCAGTGAAGAAGCCTCCCCCCCATTCCCTTCAAGGACATTGGAGAGACAATGCGTGCCTCCATCCCATGCCTATCCTTTCTTTCATCCCCTAGAAGGACTGCTCCAGAATAGTTGATTTACAAGGCTGGCCAAAGTGTGTTTCGTGAATCAAAGAGGATCAACAATGTACCACTGTGCTTGAATTGGAACAGGTAGGTAGTGCACCATCAAGTGATATATGAGTGATTGTAAGTGTTGAGATGATTCATGTGGTGGCAGACAGCAGGTGGGTGTTCAACTCCAATTTGTAAGCTTGATTGTGTTTGTGATGACTTACACTGTTGGTGGCCTAATGGGTGATCTTTTTTTCCCTAAAGGTGATTTTTTCCTTCCCCTTTAACACTTAGCAAGATTTGTTTGCTGGGTCCACACAGCATTGTTTTCTGGTTTACACTTCTCAAAGACCCAACCAGTCTTTTTAGCTAACAAAAACAAATCTAGTCTGCCCCAAAAAATACTCAAAATTTCACTTGTTGTTCATTGACAGCATAGCACTACAGGTCGATTTCTTTCATTTGGGTCAGGAATCAGGATGGAGTTGGACATATTGGTTACTTAGAGTCAGGCAGATGATGGAAGGACTCAAGGCGTGACTACCCTCAACAACTGCCAGAAGAAGGACGTTATCAACTTCACGGAAACCAACACGGTGATGACTCTAAGAGGCCTACTCAACTCTGTGGACTGGTGAGAGGTGCATTGATTATTTAATTTGAGAAATGCAATGCTGCTGAGTGTACGTGGTGGGTGGCTCAAACTTGAAACTATGTGGTTAGGTGGAGGGCCTGTTGTTGTAGGCTACTGGAGACAGGCATGTGATGATGTCACATCACATCATTACATTATGCATGCGCTAGGCTAAATGTTATGATGATAATTTTGACAGTTGCTCGTTTGATCAGCCTGATACAGGCAGCCACTTGTCTGTGATTATTGGTTGTTGTAATTGCTCTCACTTAATTGATTGCACATGAGACATAAAATGAAGAATTGCAAAGGACAATGCTCGTGCTTTGCCTCTGAGTCTTCTTGGTACATGCCTGATTAAGCTTACCTTCTGTCCTTCTTCTTGACTCTAAAATATAATGTCTGTTTTAAAATCCGTACGCCTTCTCTTCTCCTGCACAAAAAGCAAAAGCACCATAACATTAGTGCTTGCCATACCGGACCGCTTCAGCCAGGAACCCAGGGTGACGGACAATCCGAAAAGAATGTAGATGCACCACCCAATTTGGCAATAGAGTATCATTTTTCTTTGAAGAATAATTTTTTAGACCTGTGTGGGTTCTGCTCAGTCTTCCATAATTTGTATTTACTATTTTTCAAACCTAGGTGACAGAATATTTAGATATATAATAATATAATACTTTGAGTCTCTGGGGCTGATAGACTATGTGCAATGCATTTAACTTAACTGTGTCATACTCATTCCTTCAATTTCTACCAGAACAGATTGAAGATGGTTGGCTGTTCATCGCTCAGATGAATATTGTCTGTGTGTAGTGTTTGTCTTTGACAAATCCTCTTTCCCATCCATTCATCAAACCCCTAAACCTCTTCCCCCACACTTGGTGGGTCGTATGTGGTGAAAGCAACACCAACTCATGCGGGATCTTCAGTTCAATTACCTAAGCAATTGCCCACACAGGGTCCATTAACTCACCCATGCATAAAAAGTGATTGATATGTTATCTATTGAAGAACATCATTCATCAGCATCATCATTTCGGCATTGTGTTGTGTAAACACTTACCCTTGTCCACTCCAGACTTTGAGTCCACTTCACAATTTGAGTATTTCATAACTTTAGTTTTAATTACAATACTAGCTCACCATTGTTCTGAAGAATCTAATATTGTTTTTTTTGTTATACTTTCACTATAAGGAATTCTTTGATGTGTAGTAGTCTGTTCTCAATTGTTTGTAAAGCTATGTAATATTATATAACCCACTAACTCAGTGTATTATTTCAACTTAGTTGACTGCGAATAATCTTTCCAATTAATCCTACAGTTGGAGTTCACCTAGGTGGGAGTGGGACCTCGCTTCTGATCCCACCTGCTACTACTACCACCACCAAAAGATGGCACTTTGGAAAACCATGCAGCCCTCTCTTCATCTATTCAGGTAAGAGAACTATGGAGTGTTTTTGTAGCCAATATAGGCAATGGAAACTCCCCCCACCTTAGTGGTTAATATTTGGTTAATATAGTTACAGACTGCAAAGACTTGGAAGAGTAGTAGGACAAGGGTACTGCATAACAAATTGTTATATCAGATATGCCAGCAGTGCAAAGTAAAACACCCCAAAAAGATTTGAGGCATAAATAAAGTAAAATACATATTTATTACGCTTTTGAACAATATTAGAAAACACACCCCTTCAACCCACAACTCGCCCACACCTCTCCCCAAGCAAATCTCTCTGTCCCCAACCAATGTCTAAAATGTCTAATGAAAAACTAAAGTCCAAACTGTCCTGGTCCCAACTCCCATCATTCCCACCTTCTCCACCCACAACAAGTCCCCACCCACCAAAACAAATGCTAAAATAGTGGGTAAAGAAGAGGGCACTAGACATGCCAGGCCAAGGGCTTTTTGAGGTCCCCCTCTTTCTGTGCCCGCTTGGCTTCAATGTGTGCCAGCCTCAGCAGGATGCAGCGTTGGAAGGTGCGGTCTGAAATTGAGCAGGGAGCAGCAGTGATGAAACGACAGCAGGCAGCTGCCAGCTGACTGGCACCTATGTTGTTGCTGAGAGGCTGGAGGCACTGGCAGTTGGCTGGGACCCTGAGCAGCTGCCTCCTCCTCCTGGGCCACCAGCCATGGTACTCTGCCCGTATGGCCTCCAGCTTCTTCTACCGCAGTCAGGCTGCTATATCATGCCAAGATGGACCAACAGGAGTAGCTATATCAAGAAAGAAAAAAGACAAAATGTAAACAATGCTCTGTGCAAAACACTTGCTTAAAATTATGTAGTGGCATAGTAGCAATACATTACTGGTCCCCTAGGGCCATTCGATTTTGATGTGATTAGAGTCATAGCCATTACCCACACATGCCCCATATAAAACTAAAGGCAAATGGCAAATGCACTAACTGTCTGAAAGGAATTAAGGCAGAATAAGCAACACACAAGTTTAAAAAAATGTTTTTTCTTTTTTCTTTTGAAGGATTTCCTAGTAAGAAAAACTAAACAGACACTTTGTGTGGAAAAATAAAAATAAATTACCTCTCATTAATGAGTAAGGCATTATGCACTATGGAATACTAGTATTCTCTCTCTTGTGCTAAATTATTGGAGGCATGCTAGCTGGTGCCCTAGTCGTCCTCGTTACTCGTACTTTGCTCCTTTCTGCAGTCGGCAGCTGGGGCAGCTGTAATAGACAATTATATTATTCCAAAGGCCCTACTCTACCTCCTTTCAATTTTACCCTGACTATAAGGCAGATGAATAATAATGAATGATACACGTTACGTATAAAATCATGCAGACATCCTGCCTGCCATAAGTAGACAGTGGGGAAAGCGATGGACTGCAGTACAGGGAAAGGATTACGGACTGGGATATAAATTGTAATTGGCACGTTCCTCGCGGATTATCCGTAAAAGTCAAGGCACTTACTTAGTCCCACTTTGCTTCCTGGCCTCCCCCTCCAGCACACTTTATAATTATTTTTTCCAACAAATAAATTTGCTTAGAAGTAAGGAAAGAGAACTTAACTTACTCTACTGCAGGGTAAGTTAGGGGGATTAGGCTGGGTAAGCAGACGTTTTACTAAAAATTAGTGGGCTGTCACTGATCATCATCATGTGTCTGAACTTTGGCTAGTGAATCACTGTGGTTGACAAATGTTGAAAGGGAAAAATTTGAACAGGCATCAATCCATTATGGAAGCCAGGATGAAATATATCACTTGGCCTAAAAAATGTGGCACATGCCAAGAATGGATTTTTCAAATTTTTGGGAAGGCTGGGTCAGAACTTAAGAAAGAAATTAAGAAGGAGTGAAGTACTGGGAAGTGACTGAGTGGGCACTGGGAGGGAAGGGAAACTCCCCTTGTTTTCACATTGCCATGCTTTGAAAACTTTGTAAATGCCACATTAACTGAAGCAGACGCACATTGCACAGCCAAACTGCAGTGACGAATTGAACCAAGCAACAGGTAGGTCATCATGAGTGGCACTGGCAAAATGTTATGGGTAGGGAGGGAGGTGATGATTGATGATGGATAGGATAAATAATATCTGCCTCGCTTAAAAAATACTGTGAGTCAATGGAGTTGACAGAAATACCACCCCAACCCTCTGAATCAAAGCTTTGATAAAACCATTCCAAGCAAGAGAAGTAGGTGAGCATGCCCCTATCCAGAAGAGCTCCCTTGTTTCTTCATCCAAGAAATTTTCCATTCATCATTTCATTTTTTGAGCATTCTTCACCCTTGGCTTTGATACACACCATTTAAGCTTTACATTCTCTCATCCAGTCTTTCACCATTGAAACCATCCATCCATATATATTCATCCATCCAAACATTGCTCTCAACAAAACTTTCACCAACATCCATTTGCCCACCTATGCCTCCTTTCACCCATTCACCCATCCTGCTAAAGCCTAAAAGAGCATTCCTTTCAGCCACCCAGGCAGGCATTGCTTTACCCGTATACCCTTTTACCCATCCTTCACCTACCCATGCATCCTATCACCCACCTATATGCAACCTTTCACCCATGCATCCTTTCACTGATATTACATTTCACCCATCCTTTCTCCTTCCATCCTTTTTTCCCTTTTCCAGCAACCCATCATTGGTAAAGTTCGATATGAACCTTTATCTGCTGAGTTGCAGATAGAAGAGGCCATTAACCACTCAACTCCCGCTTTATCTGCTAAAGCGGGGTGTTTACTCATGAGTCAATGCCCTTGCAGTGAGTATATTACTAGTTGTCAATAAGCAAGCAATGTGACTTACGACCGCTCGTCCCTACTGCCACTGGGACCCCCCTTGGACCACTGCTGCCCCGTCTGCTCCGCAGGCGCTCTCGCTGCCGGCACTGGTGGCCTGTGTGGCTAGAAAAAACATTACACATTTTAGATGCCAGATGCGCCTCCCCCTATTATTTTTTGTTTAGCAAAATACAACCACAATACATCACTACAGTTCGGTAACTGTATCTTCTATCAAAATATTATGTTAGCAATTTTGTTGTTTGGCAAAGTTTCAAAAGCCAGGTAGTCAAGCCAACCAAAAACACTTCATAATGGAGGGGCAGAGCTATGATGAATCTGAGTCATTGAAGCGCAATGATGGGGGTGGAATAATTGGTCAATGGTCTTGGTTGGCAAATTCAATGGGGCTGTCCTCATACTTCCAGCCATGCTCCACTGTCATCAACTGCTGGTATACTATGATAACAACACATACACAACTTTGGGGGTCCACCGTGACCATGGTCACTCTCTTGTTTTTCTGTTTCAGCATGAGCAAGTTAAAGAAATCCTTCTCAACAAACATGCGTAGGATAGTTACCTTACTTGGGCATGCAATCTTCAAAGTAGGGTACCTGACATAAAATGGGTTCTCTGAGTCTTACAGTACTAATTCACAAGATATATAAGGGGAGTGGGAAAGCTTACTGACAAAGCAGAATAAAGGAAGCTACAGACAGACTAGTACAGACAGTTTGAAGTCAAGTACAGAAACTTGAAATATAGAAAATAAGTAAATAGGAAAATGGATAGAACAAAGAGGAGTTGGAAAACAATTTGGAGACAGGCACAGTAAAAAACAAAACAAAAGGAAAAACAATTCTAAATGTGGAGCTGTAAAAGTTAGAGAAATATTAATAATATAAACAGGAGGACTTACTAGGACCAGCAGAGCCATCTGCAGCGCCATTTGCGGAGGCACCCCAAGTTCCTTCACCCGCCGGTAGTTCCAAGCCCCGCCCTCTTCTTGCCCCTGGATGCTGATGTAAGAAATCAAGAAGAGAAAATTAAAAAAAGATTAGGGGTACAGCAACTAACACTGAATGGTTGGATTTCATTGCTGGGTTCAGTATATTGTGTTTACACGAGGCATGGTTGCTGGACCCTGTGCTTATTAATGGGCATAGAACTTGCCATGTCCCTGCCGCTTCATCCAGTCATGGTAGACCAAAGGGAGGAATCTGCACCTACGTATCCAATTATATGCCATTTAGAACGCTTCAAATGGTAACACACAACTTGTTCTTGCATATGATTGTTTGTGATGTATCAAATACTATTATACTAGCTGTGATTAATTTTTATCCTAACACCACGTCAACTGATATAACTAGTGTGCTTCGACATCTAGACAATGATCTAGAGTTGTTATGTAAAGGCAATCAAAAGGACCTGGTTATTTTGTGGGGGGCGCTTTCAACCTACATTCATGCAATCTGCCCTCTAAAACGGTATGTGGATTAATTAGCAACAAGAACTCAGCACAAACACATTTTGTACATAACTGTTATGGTGAACTATTGAATGATTTACTTTATTAATATGAATTTGCTAATAAGGTTTCTGTTTGCTATGCTTCATTCAAGCCCACTTTTAATGGTAGAGACCAGCATAGTGTTATTGATTCTGTGCTACTTTCTAGCAGTTTCGTAAATAAAGCTCATAAGTTTGTTACTCATGGAATCTTGTTAAGTGACCACTACCCTCACAGCATCCAACTTACTCAACATTTTATCTGATGTCCATTTACCAAAACAAATCTGGTTACAGCAGACAATATTCAATTAGCCTCTCATAATAGTTATATGTTACGATGGACCCAGATAGATCCAGAAGGTTTCCTGAAGCAGTTAATATGTGCCCATAGGGATGGTTTTATGGCATGCCTAGATGATACAATTGATCCATACGCCCGTATTGAAGCATTTTTGAAGATTTGTAGGAGGGTTAAGGAGGGCCTTTCTTCTTCAAGGGGGCGCTCGACTCGGATAAGGCAGGATGGTTCGACTCTGAGTGTACGAAAGCGCACAAGAGATTAAAGGACGCACTACATAAGTCCATTAGTTTCAAAACTAAGATACAGTCTTGTAGAGCTGACTATAAGAGAGCAATGTAACAGAGGAAAATAACCTTAAGAAGTAAAGCATGGTAATCTTTGCTTGAAGCAAGTCTGAACAAGGATAATACTGGGTTTTGGGAAGTGGTCAACTCAACGATACTAATAGAAGAGGGGGCCCCTGAGCTAGAGATAGCCATTTTAGAACAAGAATGGATTGAATACTTTTCTGGAATACATTCAATTCCACCTACTGAGACAGTGATCCCAATGCATACTACAAATCATCTTGCACCTAAACATTTACCTTATGGCAGCATTGACCCTTCTTTTAGCTTAGATGAAGTCATTAGGGCTATTTAATGCCAGTAAAGGAGGCAGAGCACCAGGCCCTGATGGCATCCCGGTAGACTTGTTCAAAGATAACACACTATTATGGGGTCCCTTATTAACTTTAGTTCTAGGCGACTGCTGTAGTATAGGTTTCTTACCAACTTGGGCAGAGTCAGTTATAGTCCCCATTTATAAAAAAGGGGATCATAATAATCCTGCTTGCTCTTGCCCGATATCTCTACTTGACTCAATAGTGAAGATAGCGGGCCGGATTATCCTACACAGGCTCCAGGATTGGGCAGATTCAAACAAAATCCTTTCAGATCTACAGCATGGTTTTCTCCCGGGAGTGGGGACTATAGAACAGGGACTGAAACTAAGCTGCATAATCAGGAAATATACTAATATTAAGAAAGAGAATATTTACCTTGCCTTTGTAGAACTTTAATTTGCATTTGATTGCATTAGCCATAGCAGCCTGTGGAAAATCTTGACTGACTTAGGGGTGGAGATATCTGTAATCCACTTGCTAAGGGAATTATATTTAGGCGGCAAGCCTAGAGTTCGCTACGGTTTCATGGGGGAGTGCACTAGGAACTTCCGCATAGAGCGAGTGATGCGACAGTGCTGCATGCTTGCCCCTTTTGTATTCTCTTTATATATAAACAGTCTTGGGAGTGAATTTGCTCCCACAAACTGGTCATCGACCCATACTGGCCCTCCTCTATTCGGACAAAGCTGTTCTTATGGCACAAACTCCATTAGGCCTACAAAAACTCCTCTCAAATTTTGCTGATTATATGCAAGACTTGGGTCTTCTAATCAATCAAAGTAAAACCTATATTATGTATTGTGGAAGTAGAATAGTAAAATGCCGCAATATCAAAATACTTGATGCGAAGATTAATACTATGGTGACCTTTTCTTATCTGGGTATACTGTTTGATAAGGAGAGCTCATGGACTCAATGTATCAAGACCATGAATCTTTTGTATAATAAATCAGTTATGGCTCTGTCCAACTTTGCAGGGAAGCCAAGCAAGAGCCCACCCCATGAAATGCTAAAGATTTATGAGGCTAAATGCCTATACATTGCTACTTATGTGGCTGGTGTATGGGAACATTTTAATTGCAAGGCACTTCAAATAGTAGAAAATGAGTTTCTGAGGAATCTTCTTGATGTACCTAAAAGTGCTTCTACTTATGTTTGCCATGCAGAACTAGGTCTATCATTTCTTGTTGATATAATTAAGATGCAGCCAATTTTGTTATGGCACAAGGTTTGGACTTTGGAATTTACTGGCCTTTATCAGGCAATTATTAGAGATTGACTCAACCATAGCCATGCATTGAATTTCCCATGGCTGGTCTATATTAAGCAAGTCTGTTGTGACTTGGGTCAACCATTATATTTTGAACAGCCTGAGACTTTGTTAGACAGAAGTAGGAAAGATCGGAAAATTAAGGTTCTGGGTCTCCCTGAAGAACTCAGGGTAAATACAGAGCTGTTAAACCCACAGTCCTAAAACATCAATCTATGCTGACTACGTACGATATGCAACCTTACCTTAATTTTATTCCGAACCCTGACAAAGGTTTGTACTTACGCGTTTCAGAATGTATATCATTTCATCGTTTAACCATCTTCCCCGTAATTAATGATTGGTCTAAAAAATTAGATAACTGTTCCTGTGACCCAGTGTCAAAACAGAGCACTATGCACGTAGTGCTTTTTTGCAAACTGTATATAGAACAGAGGAAATGCTATAGTATTCCAGTTCTAAAGTCTTTTAATTTCAAACAATGCCACCCAGCATATTTGTTTTTGCAAACCTTACCTTCTCTGGATATATGATGCTATCTGTCAATTTTTTTGTGGTCAGTGATCTTTGCAAGAAAAAAGTTTTAACTTATGCACAATCTTATATATAATAATGGTGTTTTGAGATTCCAATTTTTTTATTGATCCTTGTATTTATGTATGTTTTTACTATTACTGTCTAAACATCTTTTTATTTTATGTTATGATGTTTTATATAGTCATATTTGATGATGTATTTGTTTTTAACATATATATGTATTTCTATACCTTAATGCTTTTATGATTTCAATTGAAATCATATAAAGCTTACTAATTAAATGAATACTGATACAGTTAATAACCTATGCAAGAAAGGCACACGCAGTAACATTAAACTTTTCTAAATCAGACCGCCTATAGTAATAGTATTGTGGACCTATTCCTAATTTCCTAAACCTAACCCTATTCCAAATTTCCTAATTTACATTTTGGAACTACTAATAAATTGCAAGGAATGATCTTTGCTTCTCATCTCATTCTCAATCTCTCAACCCCCTTTGACGGGCCAATTCAGTTTGCATTTTTTTCAATGCATAGATGCATGCATACTGTACATCACTGGGAGATTGCATTAGACTGTTTGAACTACAAAAAAAAAGGCACAGAGAAGAGAGAAAATGCTAACTCACTAATACTAATAACTACCACTATCTTAGTGACATGACAGAAGAGTCTCTGCACAACTTCTTAAAAAATCAGCCCAAGCGAGCACCAACAAGAAGCATTTGGTAGCGCTGAGTACCTGGCTAGATGATGATCACATAATATTTGTAACACAAAATTAACTTACCTCCAAGTGTGAGCAGCAGGCTTGGTATTTGGTAAAAAAAATATTAGCATAGAACACACCAAAAAAATAATTATTACTCACCAAGCCCTGCAACCTCAATGCCAAGCAAGTCAAGCAGGTCCTGTTCCCTGTCCAGGATGCCGGCCCACCGGTGTGTCAGCTGTTGTTGAGTGCGTTGGACCCCAGAGCTGCGGCACACATCCCGGTGTACCCTCTCCCAGTGCTGCTGATGCTCCTGGGGGTCATACCCACTGCCAGGCCTGCTGCCTGCTGCCAGAGTGGATGGGAAGTGGGGCTGCACATAAAAGAATGCAGCCACCTCCATCTCTGAAAAATTGGCATGGGCTGCACCCCTTCACGGGGCCTCTGACCGCAAGGTAGGCATCTGGTACTGCCGGTGGTTTGGGGGGCAGGTGCTGCTGCACCCCTGCTCTGCCATGGCACTGGGTGGGGGGGAGATAGAAACAGGAAAAGGAAGGAAGGAAGGAAGGAAGGAAGGAAGGAAGGAAGGAAGGAAGGAAGGAAGGAAGGAAGGAAGGAAGGAAGGAAGGAAGGAAGGAAGGAAGGAAAAAACAAAGTAAAGCAAAAAATGAAAAAACGTACAAAAGTCACAAAAAACACCCAAAACATTATTAAAAAATGTAAAATACACAAACACAAATATACACATTAATATAATAAATAAAAATGAGGGGTAGATAAGTTATATAGGGAGAGGATTAAAGAGATTAAAAAAAGTTTGAAAAATAGGACCAGCACCAGAAACAGAGCAAAAACAACATGTCCGCACCTATGCGAACTGCATGGTGCCATTTGCACACGATTTCTGGTGTGAAAACCCACATAGGGCCCGATTCCGATCTCAGTCGGAAGGGCTCCAAACGGGGTCCGAAGCGAGCGAGTCCGATTCGGAGCTCATGTTTCCGTCCGAATCATCCCCCGTTCCAGACGAGCAAGTACGATGCAAGTATACCATACGCGCCGAGTGAATCGTCTCCGAATCACAATCTGCCCGTCTGACTCGTCCGGAGCCGAATCGTGCCGCGCAATGGAGCCGGTTTCCGAACGAGCGAGTACGATGCACGACTCGGACAGCTGTATCGACTTGGTCTCAGCTAGACAAAGCAGCTGCCGGAATCTGACTTCGGGGGGCCTGTGCAGGCCCCCTTCACCCGGAGCCCTCCGAATCGGTCACGGGGGGTGCGAATGGGTCCCCCCGATACAAGCATGCAACATTGGGTGCCCTCCACGGGGTGTATGCTTTTCCCCACCCACCCTTTTTTTGCTATGGGAGCCAGTGTATGCATCGGTACACAAGCTCCCATAGAGTGGTATGGGAGTCCGAGCGAACCGAGTCCGTAACAATGCGGTTGCATCGTACTCGCTTGGTCGGACTCGCACTGCGCGTTTCGCTAGGAAAGCCCTCCGGACTCAATTCGTACGGAGGGCTTTCCTAGCGAGATCGGAATCGGGCCCTTAGTGTTGAAGAAAACATAATACGTCACGGGAACGGGCGTGGCGATTAACTCCACCCGCTCGTTTTTTGGGCACTTTGCGGAGTTCTGTGTAGCACAACTCTGTGAATTCTGCCAGGGCCAGCCCGCATTTCCCATTACTGCAGCAGCCAAGACAGGATTCTGATTTCCTACCAGGCAGTGTGATCACTCCCATGAGTTAAGAACAAAGGCTTGGGCAGGAAGGAGGTTTCACCTCCCTCCTCCCAGGCAGGCTAGGGAAGTGACACATCAAGGCGGTGACCTTCAGATGCTGCACCACCACTGATATGCATCAGGGCTGACTTAGTTATGTAAGGATGTATACACCCCCAGAAGGCAGCTAGGTACACCTCCAGGGTGACCAGCCTGGTCTGCACACTAAAATTTGATTTCTGTCATCTTTAGGAGTGGCAGAATAGAGGGTTCTGGGTGAAAAAGGTGACCCACACCCCCGTATGTGGTCATCTCAGGGGATGACTAGATGCAGGCACTAGCTGCCCATTGGCTACTAAGGCCCACACTCCTAACACCCCATAATCTACGATTTAATGGACCCCCCTAATACCAGAGCCTCAGTTCTGAACAACCTGCATCAGAGGACAGGAGAAGAGCCCTGAACCAGCGACAACAAGATTTGCCCAAAGCAAAATAGGGATACCCTGCACCTGTCGCATTACTCTTGGAACTGCCAGATTGAAACTCGTTCTAAGCTATCTCTAGGTTCCCCCAGCTAGAAGGACCGCTGTAGAAGCCTGAAACACCCTCAGACTCCCCTGGACTAGTGACACTAGTCCACTGCAAACTGCAGGTAAAACAACACTCAGGATTTGAAGAATCACTGGCCATAGGTCCCTCTGTGGGATCTCCCAAATCCAGATGGTCTAGTGCATTGTGGAAACTGTAGCCTTGCCTTTCATGAAGTTACAGGCAGCTACCGCATTCCCCTGGGCCACCGGACGTCGAAGTTACCTACAGCGCTCCTTACAACTGCCAAGACTTGTTGTTCGACAGTCCAGCAAATGACCCCTTTACTCGATGCTGCATTAAGAGGGAACTCCATCTGACTTTTGACTGACATTAGCAACCACACCGTTGTTATCTTTTTGCATCTTATCCCCTTGCAGCACCATCTCAGTGGTAAAAGCAGCTCTCCTGCGGCTCCCGTTCAGCACCAAGGACAGCCAGTACAAATCTGCATCCGAGCTCCATGGGCCAGGTAAAATTGAACTGCCTGTTGTGGCTTGGTACTGGGACTTGCATCACCCTTACCTCGCAAGAGTACAGCACAACTCGACCTGCAAGTGACCTATTGTCACTAATGGTTTTTGCCATTGACTGCAATGGTAAATTTTCTTTGTAATATTATGCATTGCTTTTCCATTACTTATACAATCTATATCTTTGATTGTATGTATGCAATTGCATTCATTTGGTCATTAAATTAAGATTAACATATACTCCATTTTTATAAATTGGTGTCAGACTTCTTTGAGTGATGTCAATTACTTATCATCCATGTTGGCACTCTGAACTGCTTAACACATGTTCTTCTAGTGAAGCCTGAAGGCTCTTTGCCACACTACCAGGACTGAGCTGAAGATTTATTAGTGTTAATCCAAGGATCATCTTTTTGGTATTGTGATAGTATTACATGGTGAGGACTGACCCCCACACTCCATAATACTCCACTTTCCTACATATAGATGGCCTGGTGCTTGGTCTTGACTCTGACAGCTGTCAGTGGCCTCTGTTAGTTGTTGTCCTTATGAACAGAGTTTTCTTTGGGTTGGGGACAGAAGTCTGATCCAAGGGGTGGAATGCGCCACAACACCTTGGAATGCATATGTGAGCAAATTCAGGCTAGACGTTGCAAAGAAGGGGCCCACAGATGAGGAGAAAGGTTGCCCATTGGTCAGTTCAGTGGTTCAGGAGAGTATAGACATAAGGATCCAACTAAGTTCAGAGAGGCATATAACTGACAAGTGCCCCTGTATAACAGGGCCTTCATCCATGTTCTTTTGCCTAAGCAGAGTAGCCCATCAAGGTATTGATTAGTGTACTCTGATTTTTGGCTGGAGGGGCGTCGTGTTGGACTTGGCCCTTTCTGCAGGGTCAGCCCTAAATATTTTGTGTTCCTTCGCTTATTTTTGCTGAATTCATTTTTGTTAGCCCTAGGACATGGTTTACTTTACCACTGCTGACCATTGCTAAAGTATTTGTGCTCTCTCCTTAAACTTGATGGAATTGGCCTATGCCCAATTGGCATATTTAATTTCCTTGTAAGTCCCTCGTAAAGTGGCATTCGCAATGCCCAGGGCCTGTAAATCAAATGCTACTAGTGGGCCTGCAGGACTGATTGTGCATCCCACTTAAGTAGCACTTTAAACAAGTCTCAGGCCTGCCATGCAGCATGTGTGTGCAATTTTACACTGCAATTTCGAACTGTCAAAGTAAACCTTTTGCCAGGCCCAAACCTTCCTTTTTAATACATATAAGTAATCCTTAGGGTAGGCCCTGGTGAAATGTATTTAAAAAGTAGGACATGTACTTGGTGTTTTTCACAACTTCAAGGCATACCTCTCCCATAGGATAACATTGGAGTGACCTTATTACATTTTATAAGTGTAATTTCCAAATGGGAATAGGTTTCCAGTTTGTGCTTGGTGTCTTTGGAATCCAAATTTAAAATCCTAACTTATGGTGAAGTCAGATTTTAAATCACCATTTTGAAAATGCCACTTTTAGAAAGTTGGCATTTTCTTGCCTTAGCCATTTGGTGCTTGCAGTCTGTCTCTGGGTCACATGACTGGTTGTAGCTGACAGTGGGCTTTGTGTATTCCCCCTAGACAACCACATACAATGGGGAGCTTAGGTGTGACTGGATGTGCCATCACTGGTTGGATGGGAGGGAGAAGCTAAGCACATCCCTACTTACAATTGAATAGGCTGTGTCCTGCCTCCACACAAAGGGCTGCATCCATTGTAGTTAGTTTTGAGTCCAGAACAGGGGAGGCAGGCCACCTTTGCACTTCAAAGACATGCCTCTAGATCCTTCTCCCCACTTTAAAGGCACAACTGTGTATAAATACTGGACCTCAGACATCAACTCTTCAGTACACTTCTGGATCTGTTGTGACTTTGCCAGGAAGAAGCACTGCCGTGCTGCCAGTTCGTGCTTGGTGTCTTTGGAATCCTAA
Organism: Calotriton arnoldi; assembly: GCA_963921515.1. Taxonomy (NCBI): domain Eukaryota; kingdom Metazoa; phylum Chordata; class Amphibia; order Caudata; family Salamandridae; genus Calotriton; species Calotriton arnoldi. The sequence continues at coordinate 35,053 of CAWUFW010020942.1, forward strand.
TTTAAAATCCTAACCTCTGATTTTTGGCTGGAGGGGCGTCGAGTTGGACTTGGCCCTTTCTGCAGGGTCAGCCCTAAATGTTTTGCCTTCCTTCTCTTATATTTGCTGAATTCATTTTTGTTAGCCCTAGGACACGGTTTACTTTACCACTGCTGACCATTGCTAAAGTATTTGTGCTCTCTCCTTAAACTTGCTGGAATTGGCCTATGCCCAATTGGCATATTTAATTTACTTCTAAGTCCCTTGTAAAGTGGCACTCGCAATGCCCAGGGCCTGTAAATCAAATGCTACTAGTGGGCCTGCAGGACTGATTGTGCCTCCCACTTAAGTAGCACTTTAAACAAGTCTCAGGCCTGCCATGCAGCCTGTGTGTGCAATTTTACACTGCAATTTCGAACTGTCAAAGTAAACCTTTTGCCAGGCCCAAACCTTCCTTTTTAATACATATAAGTAATCCTTAGGGTAGGCCCTGGTGAAATGTATTTAAAAAGTAGGACATGTACTTGGTGTTTTTCACAACTTCAAGGCATACCTCTCCCATAGGATAACATTGGAGTGACCTTATTACATTTTATAAGTGTAATTTCCAAATGGGAATAGGTTGCCAGTTTGTGCTTGGTGTCTTTGGAATCCTAATTTAAAATCCTAACTTATGGTGAAGTCAGATTTTAAATCAACATTTTGAAAATGCCACTTTTAGAAAGTTGGCATTTTCTTGCCTTAGCCATTTGGTGCTTGCAGCCTGTCTCTGGGTCACATGACTGGCTGTAGCTGACAGTGGGCTTTGTGTATTCCCCCTAGACAACCACATACAATGGGGAGCTTAGGTGTGACTGGATGGGCCATCACTGGCTGGATGGGAGGGAGAAGCTAAGCAGATCCCTACTTACACTTGAATAGGCTGTGTCCTGCCTCCACACAAAGGGCTGCAACCCTTGTAGTTAGTTTTGAGTCCAGAACAGGGGAGGCAGGTCGCCTTTGTACTTCAAAGGCATGCCTCTAGAACCTTCTCCCCGCTTTAAAGGCACAACTGTGTATAAATACTGGACCTCAGACATCAACTCTTCAGTACACTTCTGGAGCTGTTGTGACTTTGCCAGGAAGAAGGACTGCTGTGCTGATACAAGGACTGCCACTCTACTGGACTGCTGCTTTAAAGGAACTGCTACACTGCTGTGCTGACCTGCTGCCCTCTTGCCTGGTGAAGGAGACATGGACCCGCAGATTCATCTTTAACCCAGGAACCCAGAGTGACTCCGGTCGCTTGTCTGCTGGCCTACTGATCTGTGCCTCAGGGACATAAAGGCTCCCCAACGTCCTGAATCAGCCCCTGGACTCAGCTGCAGCAAGTTCCAGACCCACAAGTGGTGCCTCTCAGGCCCTGGACCCTTGATGTTGCTCACAAGCACTGAAATTAAGCTTTTGGGCTCTTTGAGACTGTCAACAGGTCCTTTCGCACTGAGACCTAATTGCTTGCCCCAAAAATCAGTGCGCAGGTCTGTCAGCACGACGCTTTGCACTGCTGAATCGACTGTTCATGGGGACTGCCACCGCAAAGCTCCAGCAACGTCTAGTTGCGATGCTTTCCAGCTCCTCACGCTTCAGCAACAGCATACTGCAACACTCTCCCTGCTCCTCGTGGCCATCTACAATCTGAACTGGAGTCTTGGCATGAACTTGAGAAGATAAACCTTAAGGGGGATTAACCTGAGACTGTATCCGACTTGTGCTCCGTCTCGGTCAGCCTGAACATTTGAACTTGGCCAGGTCCAGCACAACCCCTTATCCAAAGTTGGTGCTTTGTGCTTTTAAGTGCTATTTTATACTTTATTATTTAAAGATTCATAACTCTGGTTCTACTGATTGGATTTTTTCATTTTGGTCTTATTTAATTTAGTAAATGTTGCTCTAGTTTTCTAACTTAGTGTGTGATCCTTTTTGTGTGGTGTTGTTACTGTTGTACTGTTGGATGTGACGCACAAATACTTTACACATTGCCTCTAAGTTAAGCCTGACTGCTCTTTGCCAAACTACCAGGGAGTTGAGCACAGGTTAATTTGTAATTTGCTTGTGCCTTACCTTGACAAGGATTGTGGTTGCTGCTTGACCAGGGCTCACATCCCAGTCAACCAGTAACCCAATGTCTCACACTCTCTCTCTCTACTGCAAGCCAGTCCCTGGCCTACTTGCTCCTATGCGGCTTGCAGCCAGGCCCCAGTGGTCCCCGATGCAGCTATTCTACAGTTTAGGTCTCCATGTTTCCTCACTCTCCGGTGCGCTTCTGCATGGGCCCTTCAGGGTTATTTCCTTTGTGACCTGGGAAGGGAGGTCTGTCCAGCTTGTTAGCCTGGCCTCATCAATACTGCCAGCTGCCTCTGGGCCGCCTGGTGTGCTCTGCACTAACCAGTCCCCACAAAGGGTTTTCTCTGCCCCCCCGTTCAGAACAAGCTCCCACACATGTTTTTCTGCCGCCCTGGCCCCTCAGACAGCAGGAAGTCAAAGATGATGGAAGATATGTTCCTCCAATGGCCGGAGCCTCACAGAAGTGCGGCCATCTTGCGTGCCGACTCTCTATCACCCCTCTTCAAAAGGATTTTTAATCACAAATCCTTTGCAAAGATGAAAAAATGCCTCAATCATTTATGATTGCTATGTTTAATTGACTTACTACGCATGGTCATTCATTTTCATCAAGAATTTATTTTCCAGTCATTGCATTACTCTGCCCTGGGAAGGCGTTCCATATGCGTTTCATCTGTGTTCCCATGCAACTCCCATGGATTTTGATGCATCTCCCAATTTACAAGAACTTGTAAACCTTGGGATGAGCCAAAATCTTACACCTTCCCAGGGGCGGCGTAACAAGAAGAATTATCTCTATTTCTCCTTGTTTCTTCTTCTATGTGTGCTGCATTCCACAGCACGTATAGAAAGAGGAATATGCATTCCAAGATTGTGCTTGTGCTGGACGGTGTGTCTTCCTGGACAAAAACACTTCTGCATGCAACACAGGCACCCTTGCTCCATGGTGCAAGGGTGCCTGCGCTATGCTAGGTTGCCAAAAGTGCTCCAGTGCAAGGGAAAGGACAGGAGCATGCCATATTGTCTTTAATGCAGCACATTCCCGCTGTTTCCTTGTCACGCAGTGCAGCAACTTGACTTGCTATGCTGCACTGCGTGACTTTCCCATAAATGAGCCCCACAAACTCACAGATATGTACATAGGAACACAGTGGCACAGTATCAACATTTCTTTTACTTACCTTCTACAGCCATCCCTTCTCCAGCTGGTGCTCTAGACTCCATGTCTTCTCCCTTACATGTCTAAGTGCAGTACCCGAGTCCACAGCTCAGAGCGGAAGGGATGGTACAAGAGCACTGTGTGCCGACTGCAAAATGGATGAGTGCTTGATTCTAGATTACAGGGCAACACAAGCGCTCTGTGAGAGAAGGCAGATGGAATATACTGTGGGAGCCTGGGGAGGGTTTAAATTAGGAGTACCTGGGTCATGAATTAAGTGGAAGATACTCTTACAGGAAAGGACGGCGGTTTGGTTTGCTTGAGTGGCTGAGGGGAGGGGGGAGGTCGAGCATGGGTGATATCAGGGAGAGACAAGGGGTTCTCATACTTCCTATTGATTAAAGAAACTCCAAGCTATGTAGGAAGCTTCCAATTAAGAGGAGAGATTTTATTTTCAGTTTTCCCCTTGCTAGAAGGGGTAGCAGGGGGAGACATATTTTTACCCTCTGCTATGCAGGTGAACGGTTTCTTCTACCTTTATAACAACTGGTGCTTCATTCTCTATCGGCACCCATGGGATGTTTTAATTAAAATAACTCCCTAACACTCCATGTCAATAACGGCAATAGATACTGCCACTGGAGAGAAACCTATGAATGGGCACAAACACTCTATGGGGCATATTCACAAGCCCCTATCGCCACCACAACGTCACTAAAAGTGACGTTGTGGTGGCGATAGGGGCCTCGCCTTATTCACAAGGCAGTGTTAAGCCACTTAACGTGGCTTAACGCTGCCTTGTGAATAAGGCCCCCTTCACTTTTTGTGTTTAGCGTGAAAGGGGCTTGCAGTGGGTGTTGCGTTGGGCGTTTCAGCACAACACCCATTGATTTTGACGCTACCCCCTATTCACAAGGGCAGCGTAAATAGGAGGTAGCGCCAAAGTTAAGACCAGAAAAACCCTGGTCTTAAGATGGCGAAACGAGGAGAAATGCTTAATTTCTCCTCGTTTTTGCTTTTTCCATGTGTGCTGCCTTGTGCAAAATGCCATGGTTTGTTCATGTACAGGAAGGTGTCCCCGCCACTTCCTTGAGAATATCCCCCTTTGTCTTTTATTCGCTTCAGCATCTAGATCTGTCACCCATCACTCTTAAGTGACAAAAATAAGATCCTCACTTGATATGAATCGCACGTTTGAAGCAAAAAAACTGTAACTTCAGCTTTTCTTTAGACAAGCGTCAGACATGCTGCAAAACAGTGACACATTCTTCCTTTTGAACGTTTGCAGCATATTATTGTCTTATAAGCAGTACAAATTACATTATAAACTCGTGTCAGTACACAGCTCATGCAAACAAGCAAATCATTTTGTGATCTTCCGAACGAAATTCAATGAATGAATATCTGTCAAAATCCAAACATTACTTAACATGAAAATTACATCACAGTCATCACAGCAACTCACCCACAAACGCGCGTCACTCCTGACGTTTCACAAAATGCAGCGGTTTGTAAAATCAAACCGCCAATGATACAACGCATTTTCTACCCTTGTTATCCCTGACAGAATGCGTGGCAATCGGCATGAAAATGTAACAAAAAAAACAAACAAAAAATGTTTCAGAGCAAAGTACAGAGAAAAATGTTTAAAGTCGTCAGAATGCCATAGCAGCATTTTATGTGATTGAATTAATTATAAGCGACTAATTAGTGTAGGAAATAGAAGCCGTTTAAATTGAAAAGCTATTTTTTTAATATGACTCGGGGGGCTTTGTTGGTAATGAAAGAGTTGGATGCCATGGGGAGGAAGTGAAGCCTGCCATGATATCTGTAGGTTGCTTCAGCCGCATCTTTCACAACAGCAAGGTTCGGCATAGGTCTTGCTTGTTCGGTAAGGCAATAATTATATTCACTGCGTAAATCCGTTGTCGTGCTGGAGCAGAACTCTTTAATAAGACAAATCATTAATATGAGACTTGAGCCGTCCCGTAAAGCTCTCAAACTCTTTGCTGAGAATATCACGTATCTCGACCAATTAAGGGGGTGGTGGGGTGGGGGCAAATCGTTAATTTGTATGAAAAAAATGTAAGCTTGTCATGCAACAGCTGTCACATAATAAAGTACCATAATCCCAGGACGGTTTGTCATTAGGTACGAAGAATGTTGTATGAGGGACTAGATGCCAACACGTTTTATTAGTTATTTGAAGAATTTGACAAGACCCTCAAGCGCCCCTTCGTTATTTCACTTACTACATTTAAAATTGAAATGCATTTCAGCTAGAATATAATGCTAAAACTCATTGTAGATGCGTTTTTTCCACTTCATAATGTAGGCATATTAGGGGACACTTATACCAACCTTGTGCAAGAGGCTACTGAAAAAGTCTTCCTCAATTTCCCGGTGCACCGAGTAAGCGTTCATTTGTCAATGCTGCTGAATGGACCACAGAAAGCCTATGTTTGGAGGTGGAAAACAGAGCCACATTTAATGTAGAAGCACAGTCCCACTGGGGCAAATGTGCAGCTTCCGTGGCCTACCATCAAGACAAAACAGAGCTGCATGCAACCCATGCAGTGCTTTTACAAGTTAGCTCATGCGCTGAACTACTGATTTGTAGCTCTTCTGATGCTCTCAGGGTTCAAGGTTGGTGACTCCTGTAACCTTCAGAGCTTCTGTAAGGACCCCAGCTAAGGCTGGGTGTAGTTATGCAGCACCCTCATTCTATTCTATTCTATTATATTATATTATATTCTCCAAATGTATAGAGTGCATGGCTAGCCGAGTGGGCTTCCCAGTGCAGTCAGTAAAAGGAGTGAGAAGACTACAGATGGAAAGGGGAATGTCTTAGGGGAAAAGGTGAGTTTTCAGCTTCTTTCTAAACCTCATTTAGTTCACTTCCATTCTCAGGTCGATAGGTAAAGCAGCAGAAGTGCAAGCATCATTTACATGCTGTACTGATACAGGAGAGGCAGCAGCGGTGAAAGCATCATTTACATGCTGTGCTGATACAGGAGAGGCAGCAGCAGTGCAAGCATCATTTACATGCTGTACTGATACAGGAGAGGCAGCAGCAGTGCAAGCATCATTTACATGATGTGCTGTTACAGGAGAGGCAGCAGCGGTGCAAGCATCATTTACATGCTGTGCTGATACAGGAGAGGCAGCAGCTTTGCAAGCATCATTTACATGCTGTCCTGATACAGGAGAGGCAGCAGCGGTGCAAGCATCATTTACATGCTGTACTGATACAGGAGAGGCAGCAGCGGTGCAAGCATCATTTACATGCTGTACTGATACAGGAGAGGCAGCAGCGGTGCAAGCATCATTTACATGCTGTGCTGATACAGGAGAGGCAGCAGCGGTGCAAGCATCATTTACATGCTGTACTGATACAGGAGAGGCAGCAGCGGTGCAAGCATCATTTACATGATGTGCTGATACAGGAGAGGCAGCAGCGGTGCAAGCATCATTTACATGCTGTGCTGATACAGGAGAGGCAGCAGCGGTGCAAGCATCATTTACATGCTGTGCTGATACAGGAGAGGCAGCAGCAGTGCAAGCATCATTTACATGCTGTCCTGATACAGGAGAGGCAGCAGCAGTGCAAGCATCATTTACATGCTGTACTGACACAGGAGAGGCAGCAGCAGTGCAAGCATCATTCACATGCTGTCCTGACACAGGAGAGGCAGCAGCAGTGCAAGCATCATTCACATGCTGTACTGACACAGGAGAGGCAGCAGCAGTGCAAGCATCATTCACATGCTGTCCTGACACAGGAGAGGCAGCAGCAGTGCAAGCATCATTCACATGCTGTGCTGACACAGGAGAGGCAGCAGCGGTGCAAGCATCATTTACATGCTGTGCTGATACAGGAGAGGCAGCAGCAGTGCAAGCATCATTTACATGCTGTCCTGATACAGGAGAGGCAGCAGCAGTGCAAGCATCATTTACATGCTGTACTGACACAGGAGAGGCAGCAGCAGTGCAAGCATCATTTACATGCTGTCCTGATACAGGAGAGGCAGCAGCGGTGCAAGCATCATTTACATGCTGTGCTGATACAGGAGAGGCAGCAGCAGTGCAAGCATCATTTACATGCTGTCCTGATACAGGAGAGGCAGCAGCAGTGCAAGCATCATTAACATGCTGTACTGACACAGGAGAGGCAGCAGCAGTGCAAGCATCATTCACATGCTGTCCTGACACAGGAGAGGCAGCAGCAGTGCAAGCATCATTCACATGCTGTACTGACACAGGAGAGGCAGCAGCAGTGCAAGCATCATTCACATGCTGTCCTGACACAGGAGAGGCAGCAGCAGTGCAAGCATCATTCACATGCTGTCCTGACACAGGAGAGGCAGCAGCAGTGCAAGCATCATTCACATGCTGTGCTGACACAGGAGAGGCAGCAGCAGTGCAAGCATCATTTACATGCTGTCCTGACACAGGACAGGCAGCAGCAGTGCAAGCATCATTTACATGCTGTGCTGATACAGGAGAGGCAGCAGCAGTGCAAGCATCATTTACATGCTGTCCTGATACAGGAGAGGCAGCAGCAGTGCAAGCATCATTTACATGCTGTCCTGATACAGGAGAGGCAGCAGCAGTGCAAGCATCATTCAAATGCTGTGCTGATACAGGAGAGGCAGCATCAGTGCAAGCATCATTTACATGCTGTCCTGACACAGGAAAGGCAGAAAGCCTTTTGAACTATTTATTTTTAAAATGAAAGAAAGTGTGTCTGTGGAATGCCTACTTTTAATAATGTCAATTTTAATTAGCAGCCATTGATGGTCGTCGTGCACTATGGTGTGGGGTGGTGCTTGATCGAGTTAGTGCAGGTAAGCAACACTAATAGGAATGCTGAGAAGTAGAACCCTTTTAAGATAAATGGGGAATTTCCACTAACGTACAAGTCAACAAGGGAGCCAAATATTGTATTTTTAACTAGCTATGGGTCCATGAAGCCAGCATTAAGACAAAGAAATTTGAGTATTCTCATCTTTTGTACATTATCTGTTGTGCCTCTGTTTTTAGTTGTGGTGTTTTCTTCTGAATGTTTCTCATTTTGTCCTCTGTGGGAAGTCTCCTGGTTGAGTCACTCATTATATTTAGGGGCTTATTTACAAGCCCCTTGTGCCTCCGGTGCGTCACTTTCAACATGGGGAAAAGTGAGGTACCGACGGCGCAAGGTGCTTGTAAATAAGCCCCTTAGGGACATATTTACAAGCCCCTTGCGCCACTTTTGCGCCGCCGTTGCGTCACGCATGTGACGCAGCAGCGACGCAAACCATGCACCGCGTTGCGCTATATTTACAACATGACGCATCTAGGGAGATGCATCACGTAGTAAACCCCTGCGCCACATGAAACCTGCGTCAGGTTTCATGTGGGCGTACCGGCGCAGGGGGGGGGCGTTCCGGCGCAGGAACGCCTCGGAAAAGTGACGTAGTGAAATCTACAAGATTTCACGCAGTCACTTTTTCTCGACGCTGGTGCGTCAAATCCTCACGCCTGCTTCAAGCAGGCGTAAGAATTGACGCACCATGTTAGGGATAGGAAGGTTGGAACAGTGCTGGAGTTGCGTCGCGCTTGCGACACGACTTCAGCACTGCGCCAACCTTCCGCCGGCAGATGCGTCACGCATCTGCTTATCTCTGCGCCACGATGCGCCGCATTGTAAATGCGGCGCATCGGACGTGGCGCAAGGGTAAACTTGCGTGACGCATTTTCCCTGGCGCATCCCTGCTGATATGCAGGGATGCGCCAGGGAACGTAAATATGCCCCTTAGTGTTTTGGGTCACTGTATTATTTAGACTGGCTTGTCTCTTCGTTTTATAGCTTTCAATAACTTACCAAGCGGCTGAAAATAGGTATACTGGCCACCAAAAAGGAAAAGATAAAAAGGCGATAAAAACCTACACACAAAGGTGGAAGATATGACTTAAGCTCTAATTACGGCCATGAATCTATTCGCAATCACAGGATGAAACCAGCAGTAAACGAGTTTCCTGCTTTTCAACAGCAGACCTCTGAATGACCAATATGTTGTGGAAATCTCTAAATGCTGTGTTTATTCTAAGATAACTTGCATTTTGTTATTCAGTCCAATAAATAAGACGATACATTTGAATCATGAATAGCAGAACATTTGCTTTGAACCAGAGAGTGTGTGAATAATTAAATGAAGAATACATGGATGGATGGATGAATATGTGTTTGTAATGCTCCATCAACGGCGTTTTAGGGCTCTAGAGTGCTTGACGTCATTAAGCAAGAACTTTTAAGAGAAATGCATTTTGAAAAGAGGAGTTTCATTTTACTTAGCCAAAAGTTACTTTTTTGTACCTAATTTCTGATTTTCTACATATCAACTTGTGACCATGATGCGAAGTAAAGGTAACCGCTTTAGCTGCCAAGAAGGCGCTTTATCTGTATTTTTTTATTTTTTATTAAGATGCGATCAGTGCAATATGCATTACCAGTCTAACAAATATTCCCTGAACTGTTCAATTCATAATTCGGCATATATAAGACTATGTGGATCATAGCTACTGTTGCTCGAATATGAATTTGCCTTAAAGAAATTAAAAGACAAGAGGAGTTTGGCAAAACAGGAACAAGTTGGTTTAATTAAACGCTGCGGCCGGGAGAGTCTCGACAGAACGCGTCTGAGGAAAGTCTCTCAGTGTGCAAAGTTTTGGCTGATTTTATGCATATCTTGTGAAGTACCATAAAACGATTTCTGCATTTTTAAAAGACATCATAATCGTAAATAAACAAGTTTGGGCATCTGATAAGGACAAAGATGTCTCTCGACCCCAGGGAGAGCTAGTGTGGCCAGTGTGTATGTATCCAAAAGTCCAGCATAAGGAACACATGATCACTACTTGTGGTGTGCATGTCGTGCTCTGATTGGCTGAGTGTTTCTATCTACATGTGTTATCTAGCTTCGTGGTGCTTTTGGGGAACGCAAGCCTTTGGCCAAACGTGTTTTATTGGGGCCAAGTTCCGCAGACCAGTTTGTGGTGCAACTATCTATCTGTGGGATTGTTCAAGGTATTCCCTGGACGTGGATTTAACTTTGGGTCAAAGAGTAATCCCACCTGTGACTTGTTATTCTATAGGCGTGAATATGGGTGGCAGGGCCTGCCTGACCACACATCTCTGACTCAGGCTTGATGGGGAGGTCACCTTGGGTAAATCCGACAGCAATGGTGCGAGTTCACTGGAACTCCCGAAAATAATATATCAGTCGCTGGTGTCATTTTCATCGACATTCTCACAAGAACGTGTACAGTTGTCATAGAGTACATTGGTATTGCTTTAACCGATATTGACATAGTTATGTATTCCTAGATCATGACGTACATTGACATCGCTTTTATTGGTAACAACATTGTTGTGTGTATAATGATTATGGCATGCATTGGCATTGCTACTGCTGGTATCATCACTGTTGTGTAGGCATAGATTATGACGTACATTGACATAGTATTTATGAGCATTGACATTGTCATATGGGCACAGGTTATGGCATACAATGGTATTGCATTTATTGATATTGCCGTTGTCGGGCCTGCACATATTCTGCTACTCATTGACATTGTATTTACCCATTCCAACACTCCCCTCTATTTGATTCTTCAACTACTTTCTCCTCCTCATATGACATGACAGTTATGTTATTTGAAAGTGTGTGTGTATCTGTAGTGTCTGTTATTTTTTCCCTAGCCATGTGCATACTACCTAATTTAAGGACTGCATTTTTACAGCAGAATCACCCCGCCTTGTAGGAAACCACAAAACAGAAGCGCAACAATGAAAACCGGCATCATTTCAGTGAATAGTTTAGACACCAATAGGAGAATCCACAAAAAGATACTATGCAACCAGTCCTGCTCTGGGGCACCTCCCTTGTTCTTCATATCGGCTTGCAGAAGATGCAGTTCTTGGATGGCACGAGCTAGTGTCCTTTTGTCCATGTCATTTCTGGGAATAAAACTACAACAAGAAGCATCACTCTTGGCACACACCGCACCCTTCATAGCGGTCATCAATTCCAATACGTACCGATGTTGGATCACCATAAGGTGGATAGCTCTCAGTCCTTCCTTGAAGGCATATAGGCCGAGCTCAGTATTATTTATCATGTTCATCATCTCCCACCTGGCTATTTGTAACCAGCGGACGTTCGCTTTTGTTTGCATGGTGAAGAAGGGCATTGACCCTTCGGTGTTTGCTTGAGTCACTGTGAACAGTCTAAATTCTTCTGGAATGTCCTTGTACTGGTCTCAGCCAAAATAATCAGCAGTTCTTCTCCTTCAAGCGTGATGCAACAAAGTTGTTTTCTTCTGTAACAGATATTGAGACAACTCAGACAGATCTTCTACAGGGATGACCAGGATTGGGATGTGTATGGTCATGAGGGTGCACAGGCCCCGCCATCGGGGCACGAGCTGGGTGTAGGCAAGGTTGTCACACTGCCAGTAGAAATCCATCAATGTGGAGGTGCTCCATTTCATATCCGGTATGTGCAGCCCCATGAGGTAGTTCTCATTGTTGCCCAACGGTATGGTTCCTTTGCCTCGGAAATATAAAGAGTACAGTGTAAGTTTCCGTACAATTAGGGGTTGCCCCTTTCCTTCCAACCATGTGTACCTATTGATCTCGCTATCCCAGATTTCCTGGCATTGGCATTGGACCCCTTCCCATGGGACTCATTTCCCCTGCGTGATTGAGACGAGTGGCCCTGCACTGGAATTCCATGTCCGGGGTCCATTTTAGGTTTAAAGAAGGTAGCCCCAAAGATGTTAAGGGCTGCCCTGGGACAGTAAACGGAGGTTGGAGCAGACATATTTGTGCACTGGTGCAGTGGTCTTCCTACCTCCAGGAACCTCTTTTCTATGAAGTCCTGTGGCCAAACAGTGTCCTTCCCTATTGTACCCTTTCTGCGCATCCTGTCTACCTCGAATTAGATATCACCCAGCTCAGTGAAGAAATACAGTGCAGTGGGGTTGGTCACATACCGGGTGATATTTAATAGTGTCCAATGGGGTTCTACTCAATTGGGTTGAATCTTTGCCCTGAATTTACATAGGTACAGGTGGGCGAGGCACTTTGCCTTTTTGGGGGCTATCTCCTGTGATAAGTAAAGCCTATCTGCACCAATGGCATGTGGTATCAGTGAACAGATATAACATGACCGGTTCATAGTTTGTGTGCATATGTCAGTCATGTGTTCATACCAGGTGTTGTGTAGGAGTGCGCTGTATAGTGCATGAGAAATACTAGTGTTTGGTTCAGTGTGGGTGTATGTGAAGGGAGAGAGGTCTCTGCGCATGCAATGCACGAATGTAGAAGTAGTGCTTATGAGATTAGGCATACTTTTGGCTCTGGAGGGGCTCGAGAGCACCCCAGCTAAGGAGAGTGTGCACAAAAGTACAAAAACACATAACTAGGAAGCATTCGCAGGCTGTCAGATCATCTTCAGGGGAGATGTCTGGCATCTGGTGTCCGTTGTCTGGGTGCCCAGAGGTGTCTTATCCTGGTGCAGTGCAAAAACGTCTTTAAAATGAGGTTGCAAAAGTCAGTTCGAAATCTGTGTTACTTGAGCGATTGGACTTGTGAAAGTCTTTGGAAAGTTTTGATCGCAGGAAATGGTGGGACGCGGCAGTGTTGGTGCACTAGTAGTTCGAGCGCAGACCTGTAGGATAAGAGGTGCAGGTTGTAGGTTAATTTGGAAAAAACACATTGTTAGGCAGTTTCAGAAAATTCCTGAGAGTATTTGTGACTGATACTTTTTATGGTTTTGATGGTTGTGAATTTTCCTTAGGGGTACTGGAAGGAGGTGGTAGAATTTTAGGGGAATGTTGAGGCTTAAACTCATTTTGTAGGTGCTAGAATTTTGGGGAAAGCGGTGACTTTTAAACTTGTTTTAATGCAATTTCTATTATGGGTTTTCCCCCTCGCTTTGCCACAGTAGGGACAGTACTCCCCCCTGTGGGCTACTTTGCTTAAAGTTGTGATGTTTGAAATGGTGCAAGGGTTTCCTTTTGACATTCATGGGGAAGTGTGCAATTGTGAGGAGAGGCAGATGTTTAATTTTCAGCTAATATTTCCGTTGACACGCGTGCGTCCCTTCAGTCTCTGCACGTGGCGTGGAATGAGGTTTTTCTCTAATTTAAGCTGGATTACAGGGTGACGCAATCTTTGGACTGTTTTGTGTGGGTCCCAGTGGGCGGGGACCTGCGCTGTTGGGTGATGCTGAGTTTAATCAAAGTATACTGGAGGAGGTTGGAAGGTCGTGTGTCGACCCTCACTGGAACCTGTGGGGAAAAATGGCTGGGACTATGTTTGCTTGCAGTGTTTTCTCAGTGAGAGTCAGAGGTCTCATTGGGACTCTATGTGCTCGGCCTGATGAAGGTTTTGCTAAAGGGTTTTGATGGATTTTTCCAATGGATTGGGACACTGCTGCCATCATGGCCATTGCTGAGCCCTGGCTGTTGAGAGACAGGGGCTCCCAACTTTGGTGCTGGGCCTCTGTTTGGCAGTAAACCCAGAGGCGGTTGAGACTTACATATCCCACCCAAAGCTGGACTTGGGTGAGTGGTCCTGGTGATAGCTTTTATGCACCGGTAGGGGCCACTCTGCCTCATCGTCAGACTGACTTACATCGGGGGTATGACCAGCCAACCCCACCCTGGAGGATCAACAACAGAGGGGGCCCTGGGCCTCCTGTGGGCATTCAGATGACAAACTCTAGTGAGGATTCCTGATCAACATAGCATAGCTGTCCTGAAGACTGGCTGTGGAGGCAGGTAAGGAAGTGCAACTTGGAGTGGTATGGAGGGGGTAGGTCATTTAGGGGGATGATTTTGAACTTCTGGGGTGTTTTTGCCCTGTAATTGTACTAGAGCATGCTGCCCCAGACAGTCACCCCCAGGTTGCTGTAGCTGTGGGTCTGACCCCTGCACGACTGAACTCCCTCTCTATTGCAGAGATTGCTGTGTGCATGGCTACCTACCCGATGGGGTGGGTGCAGCCTGATTTCCTTGAGGCTGATTATGTGATGCATGTGCGTTGTCCTGTGATTGGCTTTCGGGGTGGATGCTCTGTGGGGGCTGCCCTGTCTCTGTCAGGCTTTCTTGACTACTTATTTCCTGGTCAGCCCTTATTCTATGCTGATGACCAGGTGATGTGTGTGAATTGGTTAGGGGTCTTCCTCCCGACTCATCCCTGGGCTCATCTCTCAGTTGGGCCCAAGGCCAAGCACCTGTTCCCTCCAGGGGAGGGAGGATTGCTCCCTCTTCTTGCTGGGCTTCCCAGGAGAGAGCTCTCTCTCTCTCTCTCCATCCTTAACTCTCGCCAGTCCTGTAACCCCCACCTGGGTTGCCTCCTTCTCTCAGTGCTATATGCTGTTCTTCTAGGCAACGTCTTGGTCTCAACCTCACTCTCTGCTGCTTCCTCCGTGCCATAGGCCTGCCTGGGTGGAGCGTAGCCCACGGCTCCCCCTTTGGAGTCAGATATTGTGGGACTGGCGCTCCTTTCTTCCCTTCCACTGGTGGAATCACCTTCCAGGAGGGCCACAAATTTCTCCCTATGACCTTATGGTGTCCAGTGTGTATTCAGGAGTATGTGCTCCCTATTCAGCTTGGGTCCAGTAGGTTGCAGCCGATGGTTGAGGGGTCAAACCGCGAGGGGGCTTGGTATCGGACGGACCACGACTGGGCTGGTGGGACCTGGGATCCTCTTCCCCTTCCGGAGGCTTGCTTCCCGGGGGGGGGGGTCCAGCAGCCTTCTCAAATGGTGATTGGTGTAACCAAGTGAGGTGGCAATGACTGTGATGGCCAGCCTCACTGAGAGCACATCCCTACCAGTGTATGGGGGGAGGTACAGATGCCTTGCTTACAGTCTCGGGGATAGTCTTATAGGCTGGGGCCACCTCAAAGCTGGCCTAGAGTTCTAGTAGGGCCTCCCGCTTTGCCTTTTTATGTCTCATATACCTGGTCTGTATGTGAGTCTTTGTATGTTCTATGGCAGTGTTTCCCAAACTGTGGTCCGCGGACCCCCAGGGGTCCGTGACACATTCCCAGGGGGTCCTCAGGCAGCAGTTTTAAAAGCACTGCAAAGTTCCTTGTATAATTAGCAGTTTTCGAGCAACAATAAAAGTGTCAAGATAACACCAGTGATTAATGTTCCTGCTGGAGAGAGATGAGAGTTTTGTCCAGTGGCAGCTTTGACTTATCTAATGTAGCACAGAGGGTTAATATGCCTATTGCATTTTTAAAAACTGTGTTTTAGCTGCATAGATCAGTGGGTTACTGCTTTTGTCACAGAGATTATTTTGTTACTTTGCAGTTTATAAGTGACAATCGTGATCTAGCACAGTGACCTATAAACTGGCATCAAAAAGCTGCTTGCAAACTGCATGGTACAAGTTAGTAACTTATGTTTTTCCCAGTCTTTCATCATCCTGATGCTGCTAAAAAGGTTTATTTGGGTGGAAATACATTTTTGTTGGTAAAGTCAATGCTAACCACTGTGTTATGTCCGGAATCCTGAGTTTGTGCTTCTCCAGACCAAGCACTCTTTAAAAATGCCTACCAGTATGAATGACATGTGAATCCTACAACTTGTAGTCGCCTTTGCCTTATGTAACAATTTCTTTACACTGATTTCCATGTATGATTCATTGTCTCTATGGGGCAGATTTACAAGGAAAGTGACTCAGTGAGTGCCACAAGCTATTTGGCTGCACCGCACTTAGTCACTTTCAAAGCACAGGGATGCAACATATTTACAACAATATGTTGCATCTCTGTGCTCCCCTGCGCAGGTGCACAAACTGCTACCATGCGCCGGCACAGGCACCCTTGCACCATGGTGCAAGGATGCCTGCGTTGTGGGGAGATTGTTTATGTGCAGTAAGGGTTCCCTTTCTGCACATAAAAATCACCAGAGGGGATTTCATCTTTCTATGCGTGCATTCTGCAGCACGCATAGAAAGAGGGAAAAAACGAGGAGAAATGAATACATTTCTCCTCGTTGCGCCTCCCTATGCCTCCCCTGGAGAGGTGTAGCATTCAGACGCATTTCCAGATTTACGATTTCTCGTAAATCTGGAAATGTGTCTGGTTTCATGGGTGTTGCGTGAGAATACTCACAGCAAAACCCATGTAACGCAACTTTCACGCAAAGTGCTGCGTGCAAAGGGGCCATATTTACAAGAACAGAAAAAGTCACGCAGGGTGGCTTTTCCTGTCCGTGTAAATATGGGGCACTAAAATGCGCCGCCAGAGCCTCACTTTTGTGACGCACCGGTTGCGCAAGGGGCTTGCAAATCTGCCCCTATATGTGTGTATTGTAAAGTGCTCTGACATCCTATAATGGTATGAGAGATGCTATAAAACAAATGAAATACATGTGCCAGAGGGACTAGGGAGAGCTGAGAGGCACTGTTGGAGGGTGATAATAAGGGAATCATTGAAGAACCCCAACAAAGATTGTCGTATCTTGGTGCATAGTAAGGTCATCATTTACTATTCTTTAAAAGCTAATACAATTCAATATTTAATGATAAATGTGTTGTAGAATGCACCATTGTTTCCTAAATTTTCTTGGGGGAGAGCCTCCCAAAGCCCCCTTTGTAGTGGTTAGGCTCACTCACTGCACTTGGGGGCTTATTTATGAGCCCTCGCGTCACTTTTGCGCAGCCGATGCGTCATCTTTTGTGACGCACCAGCAGCGTAAAAAATGCGCCACGTTACGTCATATTTACAAAGTGACGCATCTAGGTAGATGCGTCACTTTGTAAACCCTGCGCCACATTATACCTGCGCCAGGTATAATGTATGCAGGGTGGGCGTTCTGACGCAAGTAAGCCTCGTAGAAGTGACGCAGTGAAATCTATGAGATTTCACTGCGTCACTTCTAAGACACAAATGCGTCAATATCTTACGCCTGCCTCACAGCAGGCGTAAGACTGACACAGGCACATTTGAAATGGGACTTGCCCATGTGAAATGACCCATTGATGGAGTTGCGTCACTTTTGTGACACACTCCAGCAATGTATCATTTTGCGCCTACAGATACGTCAGAAATACTGACGTATCTGTAACTCCTGCGACATGATGCGTCATACTGTAAATATGACGCATCATTGGTGTCGCAAGGAGGGCGTAATGAAAGTGACGCATCGCTGTTTTCACACAGCGATGGGTCACTTTTCATAAATGAGGTCCTTAGTGTGCACCGTATGGGGACTGGTCTGAAAACATTTGCCAGGACTGCTTTGGGTTTCCAGTAACCCTGGGCGTAGTTCGCGTAGTCGCGCTACGCGAAGCTACGCGAAGACGTCGGAGCGCTACACGAGCTACGCGTAGCTTCGCGAGCATGAGTAGCTGCTTGGCGCGCCCGTTCGCGATGTGTTTTTCTTGCTCGGGAACGCGTTGTTCGTGTTCGGGACGCTGTTTGCGTGCTCGGGGGCGCGAACTTACCCATGCGGTCGCCTATGGGCGCGGCCATTTTGTTTTTCACTTGTCCCGCCCGTTTGCGATCCTTTATTTCCTGTTCCGGGTCGCGTATAGCGTGCTCGCGATGCGCATTCCATGTTCGGGAACGCGTTGTACGTGTTCGCGAGGTTTTTTGCGTGCTCGGGGAGAAATATCGCGCGAACTTACCCATGCGGTCGCGATGGGTGCGGCCATCTTGTTTTACCACTCTATGCTATGGTTCTGGGCCTGCTTTTCTATCCTCCCTCAATCTTTGCAATCCTTAGTTTTTTACACTGTTTTTCAATTTTTCTTTATTTCTTACCTATCTCTCTCTCTGCCTAAGTCTATATTTTGCATTTTTTTCTACTTTTTACTGTTTTTTTACTTTTCAACTGTTTTATATAACTTTCTTCTTTAAGCTCCTACTTCTTCCCCTAACTTTATTTTTCCCTTCTAACTTTTCTTTTTCACCTCCTCCCACCCCAGAACCATGGCGAAGGGTAGCAGCAGCGGCTCAAAGGGCAAGGCGCGTGCGCCCAATCGCCGCCTGCCTTGCGGCAGACTGCGCCCTGCAGGGGTGCAAGCCCGCCAGCTGTTTACGGAGGAGGAGGTGGCCGCCCTTGTTTTTTTATTCAGCGCCACCTCCCCTTGACCTTGGCAGGAGGCGGCAGGCCAGGCTCCGGTTACCCGACCCAGGAGCGTCACCGCCGGTGGGCGAAGGTGCGTCAGGCAGTGTTTCGCTGCTCCGCGGTCCGGCGCACCCATAACCAGCTGGCCCACCGGTGGTCAGACATTCTTAACCGGGAGCAGGACCTGTTGGACCTGCTAGGTGTCGAGGTCGTGGGGCTTGGTGAGTAGCCAATATATATAGTAGTATAAGTATTGTGATTTGTGTATACATTTTTACAAATAACAAGAATAATGCTGCTTACATTGCAGGTAAATTACGTTTCAAAATCTTCTGTGATTGTAGGACACAGGTGCTGGGCGGTACTCTTACTTTTTTGCAACTTTGCGCTCGCTTGTCATTATTATGTAAGAGTTTACTTTAGAGAACTTCAGTTAGGTAATGCTATTGCTAGAGAGACTGTAGTCCTTCCTTTGTCCTCCTGTCAAATAGTGGTGGATGGATTTGATACTAGGTTTAGTTACTATTAGTTGATCATTTTTGAGCGGTCTGCGTGACGCATCCTCTGTCACTGAGTGCTGCTTACCCCAGTCCTTAGTAGAACCTTTTGTAGTTTGTTTAGTGAGTGGTACTGGTAAGCTTAGCTTAGCAGTGTCAGTCAGCTGCAGAACATCAGACGCAACCAACCAACAATTTGGTGTATGCATTATGCACTGACTTTATGCATGTGTCCTCCTTCTCATCTATGCATTTTTGATGGAAAAAAAAATGGAAATGCAGGCTTAATGAACAATTGGCCCGCCTGGAATAGGTGGGCTAGGTCAGGTGGTACTTAGGCTTAGTTAGTGTTCTGGATTTTATTTGAATCAATCAGAATGGAACACTGAATTAGTGTTCCCAAATAAGTAGACTGTCCGTGAATCCCGCAAGCCAGTAGTCGATCGGATTAGATAGGTCAATTTTATTGCAATTTTTGTTTCCTAAAACGTTTTTGAGCGTTTTTTTAGATAATTTATTTGTTTCACAGCAATCATTAATGTTTGTGTCTTTCTTTTTCTTTATTATATCTTACATGATCACTGATCTGCAGCACCCAGGGGCAAGAAGACGGGGTCCGAGTCGGCGGGACAACCACCAGAGGACCGCTCCTCTACCGAGGGCCCTGCTGCTGGTCCCAGTAAGTCCTCCAGTGGTTATATTAACAATTATATTGCCCTAACTTTTACTGGACCTTATTTTTTCAGAACTATTAATTCTGGCTCCACTCCCTAATTATATTTTTTACAAAAGATTCTTTGATCTTGACTTGACTATCTGTTTCTAAATTCTGGTTATCCCTGCCTCTAAGTTCTAACTGCCTCTGCTATGAATGTCTGTACTCTGTACTACTACTATTAGTCTGTCGCTAAGCTTGCCCAGTTTGCATTGCCACTCTTTATTGTACGGTTTTGAATAAAACTCAGATTGACCAATACTAATAGCTCTAGCCACTGAGTCCAGGCCTTTCGGTTGTCCTCTTCTAGGCTTCTTAATCTTGAGGCTTTGACAATTACCACAAACAAAATGCACAACCAGATATTTGACTATTTTTGATAGGATATAGTACATACTACTTGGATTCTGCACAGCCCCATGCAGAACTATGCACAATGAAATAGGATGTTGGTGATGCGAGTTTGGAACTTGGACGTTCCTCACACCTCAGTCAGAAGTGAACCCACAATCCCCTGAACGACTAGCTAGTGTCTCATTAGGTCCCCGAACCCCCACCCGAAGATACCCAATGATTATGATTCCACAACCCAGAACATAACACCCTTTCGCTCACTCACTCGTGTAAGTCCACCACCACCACCACACCAAATACCACAGAGTCTATGTGTAAGTTCAAAAGGTTTATTTTCAAATAACAACCTCTGTATGTTGTTGTTCTATAAAATTCAGTGTACTCCAGCCAGCTCCAACAGCAAAATGCATAAGATTAAAACAATAAAAATTGTTGCAACAAGTGCATGATGATATAAGACAAAAGATCTGTGTGAATTCTGGGCGACTCCTCACCGTAGAACGTAGAATTACTGGTTACATGCATCTTTTATAAGCTCTGCAAATCTCTGGTTCGTAGAAGGGAATCCTCTGCCTGAGAAAAATGGTGCGTGTTAATGCAAGCATTTGTCAGTCCTGCCAAAAAACTGTAACATGTTACCTATGGCTAAGTAATACGGACTAACCGAACTCCATAACAAAGTGGCTTGTTTTTCGACCTCTTGTACGCAACGCTCAGACAGTAGCTGTATGTGCTCATGTGGGCTCAAAAGGCGTCTTACTGTTACTGCACAACAAGCTGCGAGGTAACATGCGCAAAAGACATGAAGCGAAAAATGGTTGCATGGCTCAGGCTAACTTTGCAAAGAGTAGAGTATAGTATAATAATGACCCTAGGGACCATAATAACATTACTAGTGTCTGTCTACTGACTATACTCTAGTACCCGATTTGGACTATTGAATGTGATTTATAATAATAATATGTATGTATTAACTTTTTTTCAATCTTGCTAGTGAAAAAGAATAAATAGGGGGAGGTGTACAGGCATCTAAAAATGTGTCATGTTTTTCTAGGCGTACTACCGACCACCAGTGCCGGTGGGGCCAGAGGCGATGGCGTTGCGGCCATTCCGGAGGGGGCAGGAGATGCAGCACCTGCAGGAGATACAGGGGTGAGCCAGCAGCAGTGGCGGGCGGTGGTAAGTTATATTCATGACTTATTGACATTGCACTAGCTGGAAGGGTGTGTGGAGTGGACTTCACTCACTGTACTGTTGTTGAGACTTATTAGGTATGAAGTTGTAGTGAACATTATACAACGGTTAATAAAGAAGACACCCTTTACTTAGCATGAGCAATGCAGTAGCAATAGCATTACCAGCGTGACTTCATTAACCAATGGCCTCTTATATCTGACTCCAACTCAGCTGTGAAAGTTTTATGGAGGAGACTAAAAGTCAGATCAGATGACCTTGATGGATGTGTTGAACAAAAAGGAAAAGAAGGGTGGAAGGAGGAAGGGCGGGCGAGATTTAATATGACGACTGGCAGAGAAGGATACGTTGGAAGCATGGATAGGTGGCTGATAGGAATCAGATGCATGTGTTGTTGAAGGATGGGTGGGAGGTGAAAGAAGAATGGATGCCTGCCTGGGTGGGTGGGCGACACAGTATGGGTGGATACTGTGGATAGCAAGAATCATCAGCGGTGTTTGGGTGAAACTCAAAGCCAAGGCAAGCAAAGGAGTGAGTGGACGCATGCGTTGTTGTTGGTGAAACAAAGTAACGTTTGTGGAGAGATTAAGAAGAATGATTGACATTTACTTAGAATGGATGGATGCCTGTATGTATTCATCATAGACAGCATAGGTGGAGACTGTCACGGGATGCACAGTTTTAGGGAATGTTAAAGAAACCGCGCCAGCGTAGCAAAGCCGATGTGGGGAGGGGCAGGGTGGGGGTAGTAGTAAACAATGTATTACGCGGGCAAATACAGGTAACTTTACTGTAACATACAAATAAATAAAGTGAATTTCATTGTGCGCACTGCACCGCCAAATGCGATGCAGTGTGCGCAACAAAATTAGTTTCATTTATTTATATGTTTACTTACCTGTAATTGGCCGTAATCCATAGTTTACTACCCCCATCCTGCCCCTACCCACGTCACCGCCTGGCCGAACTCCCCGAGTCCCACCACCGACCGCTACTGACCTTATGTCGTTGTCCCATATAAAAGCAACGATCATTGGATCAGATATATAATCTGCCTTTTTGTAGTAGCCAAGGCACTGTGAAATTGAGCAATTGCCCTCCATGTAACAGAGAGAGTATGGCCAGTGCCAGCCGTAATAGAAAAATACGAGCTTCCCCACCTGCAAACAGTAGTAAATCAAACTAATGTGACTCTGCGTCATGACTCGTATGTTTGTCTTGGGTTCAAGCATAGATGACCGAGCTGGCAATGCCGGCTACAACCAGGTTATGTCATTTCGCTAAACTAGAGATAAGAAGAACACTGGTGTACTGTGTACTGGTTGGAGTCCATAGTGCTAGTATAATGCCTGAAACTCCCACAAATGTTAGAGGCCGAGGAAGTGGGAGGATAGATAGATTATTACCACAAATGTTATGTACTGTGCTTCTTGCTAGTGCTACTGTGCCATTATGTGTTGAATTAATTTTGTGTTACTGTTTAGGTAAGAGTACTGGTTACAACAATATTTTTTTTCTTTCTTTTCCCAAGACAAACCATCGCGGAAGGAGTTGGCAGTCAGGGCCCGGCGCCGGAAACTGGAGGCCATATGCCGGGAGTACCGGCGGCTGGTGGCTCAGGCGGAGGAGGAGGAGGAGGCGGCAGCAGCTGCAGCCTCGTCCGATGCCCCGGGCCCCAGCCAGGCCCCAACTCCAGCGGTACGGCGCCCGCGGTCTGGTAGCCGCCCGCCGCAATTCACTAGCAGCCAGCACTGCTGTCCCCCATTGTAGATGCCACTGCAGGGCATTCCGCAGGAAGATTCTTCCTCCGGATGGCACGGCAAGAGGAGCAAATGGAGGAGCGGGTGAAAATCCTGGTGGACAAACACCTCAAAGCCCGCCGATTATAACATCGAGGACCCTGTTGCTTTGCCCCTTTTTATTCCTTGTTTTGGTGGGTGGGAATTGGGCGTTGGGGTTTCGGGACATTCTTTGGACTTTTTTCATTTTGGACATTGGTTGGGGTTAGGGAGAGGGGTGGGTCAGGTGTGGGATAGTTTATTTTTGTTAGGGTAATAAATTATATTTATACTTAAACATACAATGTTAATGTTTTGTGGGGGGTTACTGTTTTACTGAATTAACGTCACATTGGTTTCCTTGCTGCTGCAGGGCCGCAGCCAGTGTTTGATTTAAATAATCTGCCGATGATGTATAACAAACAGATAGATGCGGTACCCCTCACTGAGTTATTTGTCCTACTAGTATTCTACCTCCCACCAAACTTATCTTACCTGTGATTGATGATGACTACGTTCGGCACAGCGATGGCTGCATGGTTTCCATAGAGAATGTAGAAGATGCCATGGTTGTGGTGGTAGTAGTAGAGTAGACACTGGCAGTAGCATTTGCTAAAAAATAAAAAGAGACAGTCACTTGCCTGAGAGCGACTGTGGGAGGAGTAGTCGAACGAAGTAAAATACAGTACAGAAGACGACTGCCAAACAAACAATATTGCAGTTGCAACTGCTAAAGTCAAATTAAACATAATGGTGGCGGGGACAGCCTAGTACAAGAAGTTATAAACTGTAGTTGTGCTGTCGAGTGAGTCACTTAACTTAACACAATCGTAATTCGTAACCTTTACTGCTGTGTGGTAGGAGTTTGATGATTAATCCAATCAATGACGGCAATTAATTATGATGTACTACTATTAGCCGGTGACGGCTTGCACATAGACTGAGCATGGGTGGGCAAGCAGAAGAAGCTCCTCGCCCTGCCTTGCAATTGAATTAGTGTTGCTTTCACCACATCTGCCCCAGCAAGCGTGTGATCAATTGGTGTACATTTTATGTAGTCACATCACACCTCAATATAAATCACAGCCCGGGGGAAGAGGGTTAGGGTTTGATGAATGGATGGGAAGGGGGTTTGGGGAAAGGTTTGAAAATGAAAAACAGTACGCATGGACAACAAAAGCAAAGCGCAATCTTGGCAGACGACCATGATCTTATCCAAAAAATCTATAAAGGGAGAAAAGGGAAATGCATGCGTTAATGATGATGAAGATTAGATAACTTGATGGTTAATGAGTAGTACTTAATAACTCCTACTAGACAATTAGACAGTACAGGGCACCAGTATATTCTATGCAATTTGCCTTGCCTGTAATATGCCCTCAGAGACCCAAATTCCATGTTGTACTGGGCTTACTTGAAAAGATAGCAAAGACAATTAACAAACATTTGTAGGGATCAATTAGCAAACAAACACACAACACACAGTCCTAATGATTGCAGAGAAAAAAGGATTCAAATTAATTAAAAGATGAATGATGAATGATACTAAAGTTACTGTATTATCATGCTAAAATTGTGGAGTTGAATCTCGTCCTTCCTCTTGGTCCTATCTTCCATGGACGCTCCGCACATCAATCTTGGTGGCCTTCCTGATGCCGATTGGTAAGGTAAATGTGAGTTGTGTCTCCCAGTATAGCAAGCACAGGGTAAAGGCCGGCCTGTAACATCTAGATGGAAAAACAAAAGGGGTATTGAGAAATCAATGAATAAAAAAAACATCATTTACGGTGGAGTCCAAGAAGAGAAGAGAGAACACTTTCAGAGTGAGGCGGCTTGGATATATCGTGTAGATTCTGTTTACAGCATTAAGCTACAACAACAACAGGACAGAACAGGCCCACCACAGCACCAGCCCGTGACCCAACCTCCATTTACCTTAATTTTTGACATTGCCAGACAAAAGGCATACACAGCAACTTAGCATTTTCCTAATTAAGTGACAAAATCAATGCGACGCTGTCAGTCATCACTACACTCGACTACACCACTACATGGACATGTAGGTCTGCTGTGTTTACTACTTTCTTGTTGAATTGTTGTGTTTATGTTTACCTTATGCCACTTCATGAAATGCAGTTATTCCTTGAATCATCTCCGATCCAACTGAATGACTGCGCGCAAAAAGATAGTATGGTCATCATCATGGTGTGGTACGTGTTGTCCAACTACAACTCAGTCTGTAGTGACTCCGATTAAGTCCATATTCCATATTAAAAATTGCAACAGATATTGGCCTGCACCTGCAGTAGTAGGAGTACAATTTGGTTATTAAACAACAAGAAGGGAAACATTGACTGTCACTGACTTACTTGAGTCACTTTGTAGATTAACTAGTAGAGTAGAGTTCGACTTCATGCACAACATCAACACAGATCATCAGATGCCTAGTTCTGACATTTTTTTTTTTTTTTACGGGGCAGTGGCCTCATCATTACTCCAGTCCACATTCATTTTGAGTGTTAGGCGCTGTTTCGGTTTTCGTCTTATTCATCTGTGGCACTTTGTCACAGTTTAAGTTGCTTCCCATGGTCAGCACTGTGATGATGGGCCGCGGCCTGTGTAGCGCTCATTGCTGGTCATTTGAGTTTGCACAAATGTCAGCAAGTTTCTTCGAAGAGTCTCTTGTCTTTCTCTGCCAAGTACCTTCTGTCCTGACAGTGAGGACCTTTGGATGCCTGCTGAGGCTGTAGCCTTCGGACACTGATGAGTTTCGGCTCGAAAACAAAACGGAGGATAGCTATAGTAGTCACGTTTCACTTCTAATGGAGGCGGGACTGGTAAAGGCAACATTTCTTGTACTAATGTCTGGCTTGATGGAAATGTACTTGTGCGAGACAGGAAGATGAAGCAGGACTCTGAAGAGTGGACAGTTAAATGCACAGACGTGCAACTCCAATAGGGAAATAAAAAGAGAAGACGGTGGTGATGGTTTTGTTGTGATTTGATTTGAACCAGAAAGACAGATACACAGACACATAAAGGAAGGAAGAAAGCAACAATTTGAAAGCCTAGTTGTCAGGGAAGAGGAGCTCGTCCTCAAACTCTGGTGGTTCGGACAGAAGTAGGTCCTGTAACGCACTATTTACGTCATCCAAGTCGCTCTCCTCTTCCTGCTGTGATTCACGTATTTTGTAATCCGATGGTATAAAGTGCTGATTCATTTTGATCATGGTTAACCTCTCCACGCTTTGGGCCGAGAGACTGGTCCTTTTCGAAGTTACAATGGCACCAGCAGCACTGAAAACACGCTCAGAAGAGACACTTGCGACAGGGGAAGCCAGATACTTTATCGCCAGCCTGCTGAGCACTGTCCATTGGCTTCTTTTCCCATACCAATACACCAATGGGTTTCGATCCATGAAGACCTCTGTTGGGTCATCCAGATAGGCCTGGACCATCCGCTCAATGTTCAGGGGTGTTCCGATGTGCTCGGCCTGTTTTGCCTTTGCATCAGCACTGGACTTACCATACCCCTGCTGTAGAAACCAATCAGTTGCACATTGTGCTGTGGATGATCCTGTTCTTGATGTTATTGTTGGTGTAGGTGACTGCTGGGAGGCAAATGCACTGCCCTCAGGCTCCGAAGTAGAACTTGACTCTGGATGCCCTGTAGTACTGGTTATGGCCTGGGGTGGGGGCCTGTAATTAACAGCCGTTCGCTTTCGAAAATAGTGGCTTCCTTAGCTATCAAAGTTTTGTAGTTGGCAACATCCACTTCCGAAAAAGGAATTACTGCCTTGCTGTTCAGAAATACTTTGTACCGTGGATCCAAAATTGTGGCACTAATGTAATGTGGTTGTGACAAAATTTTATTTTTAATCCTTGTATTTTCCGATAAGCGAGCGGCTAAGGTCTCCGCCAAATGATATGCATCTTGTTTGTCATCCACACCTGCGTACGTTTCAGACACATCCTTCAGCTGTTGCTCTAGCATGTGCAACAATGGGATAGCTTGGCCCATAGTACAGTCCTCCCTGCTGACTTCACGTGTGAAGATCTCAAAAGGAAGTAGCATCTCAGTCAGGCATTTAATGAGGTCCCATTGAGCCATCTCAACGGTCATGCCTCTCACAGTAGGTTCCCCTAATCTTTGCATGACATAAGCATTGAGTGGTATGTACAGTTCAAACAGACGATCAAGCATGTAATAAGTTGAGTTCCAACGTGTTGGCACCTCCTGGATGAGCGCTTTGACTGGCATATTATGCTCACGTTGAATGACCCTCAGCTGCTTCCGGGCTTTAAAAGAATGGCTGAAATGTGTGCATATTCTTCTGCAGGTGACCAGTAAGTTGCTGACTTTTGATTCATTTTTCAAAAAGTCTTGAACAACAATGTTAATGCAGTGTGCCAAACACGGGACCCTGAAATAGCCACCATTGCGCATGGCCAAAACTACATTACTGCCGTTGTCCGTGGCAACAAAACCAATCGTAAGCCCTCTTGGGCGCAGCCACTCAAAGACCTTGGTGTTAAACTCTTCCAAAATGTTTGCAGCAGTATGAGATTTCTCCATGGCAAACATGGCTACAGTTGCATGTTTGCGAGTGGCATGAAAAATCTCTGCAGTATCAACACCAGCAGATACCTGTTCTCTAACCCCCGCAAAACTGATCCAGTGTGCAGTGATGCACATGTAATCTGTGGCTTGGCAACTGGTCCACATGTCTGTAGTCAGGTGGATACTGTGAACAGCACTCTGCTTCAAGGCCTTTCCTAGCAATTCCTGCATGTCGTGATGTAGTGCTGGAACTGCAACTCTGGCAAAATAGTAGCGGCTGGGAACATGCCATTTTGGGCAGATGGTTGACACAAATTCCACAAAACCCAACCCTTCAACAAAAGAAAAAGGGAGAAGGTCCAGTGCTAACATTTTAGCCAGCTTCGCATTGTACAAACGTGCTATTGGGTGGTTGCGTTCGTACTGCCCCTCACCCCCAAACATGCTGATAATGGTAGGCTGCATGGTTTTCCTTTCTCTTAGGCTCAACGCACTTTTTGGTAGTGCGGACCTGGTACTTCTTGGTGTCTCCGGCTGACTCTTACTCTTGTGCCACTGAGATGTTGCTGAAGATGTGTGCAACGTTAAGACTGCACTGCTGGGGTCAGGGACACCTTGTGTACCACTACCAGAGAGAATGTCTCCCTGTCCTTCCTCTTCCACCGTGATCGGATCTTCTTCTTCTACTCCTTTATCCCCACCAACACCAATGGTTGCAGTTTTTTTTATGGCGCGAAGGTGGTCCTCCCAGCTGATCAAGTGGTGTTTTTTCAGATGGGTCATTTGGCCTCCGGTACCATAGTTTGTACCAAGCTTACCACGACTAACAGAGGTATTACAAATGGAGCATATAGCAATGTTCTCCCCCTTTTCGCTAACCGTAAAGAAGTCCCAAACTGGGGAGCTTAACTTTGGCCTCCTGCTGGAGGTGCCACTTCCAATGCCGGATGATCTGTAGGGTGTGTGTTGAATTTGACTCTGTGCTGCTGTACCACTACCTACTCCTACAGAGGTGGTGGTTGTGCTGGATGTAGGTCGCTGCCGGGCCTTTGCTAATGCAAATATGGAAGCTGTAGGTCGTGTTGGTGTTACCTGTGGAGGTATGCGTGCTACATCCCTCGCAGCGATTTTGGATAGAGTAAGAATGTTGGTCTCCATCTCCTCGGGGCCGGGAGTGATGTTCGTGATGACTGGCTCGTCGTCATCATCATCATCATCTTGCTGTTCTACATCGACCTCCATAAGTGTAAGGCTTTCTGGAACCTTCCTTTTCCCTAGCTTGGTCTTGGAACGTGGCTCCCTCTCAGACTCAGTTTGTGGCTTCCAAGTGGCATCTAGATCATCAGAAGGGGGCTTGGCGAAGAACTTGATGGACTACCCCTCCTTTTCCTTGCTGGGGATTTGGAAGACAATGGATATTCTGAATGAGTGGCTTCTTCTTCTACCTCTGCATGAGGCTCAATTTCCTGAACTGCCCCTACTTCAGGAGGAACAACAACTACTATTGCGGGCGGTGGTTGCGGCTGTTGTTGTTGACCACTTATCTGCTGTGTTTCCTCCTGCGTTGATTGGGTACTACTTTGAGATAGCGATAAGTTTATCTCCGGCTCAGCATCACTGCTTTCCACCATTAGGCTGGCTACCTCTTCCCCACTCATGTGCTTGGGCCTGGGTTGGTGGGTTGGGTCCACTGATGCGGAGGTGCTGCCCCCAGCTTGCCCCCGGACACCGCTGCTGCAGGCGCAATTTTTTTTCCCAAAAAGGTATTGGCCGGCACACCAGACTTCAGTGTCACTTGCTTCTTCTGTTCCTTCTTCTTCTCAATAGCAACTTTCTTGGTACTGGAGGACCTGGTACCTGCTTTCTTTGGGCCCATCTTCTTCAGATGTCAGCAGCACTCAGTTGCAGAGATGTCTGGTCAGGTCACACGTCACGTTGTGTTGTGTGTACAGCAGCAGGATGTCTGTCTGGAAGTGCAACAGGCAATGATGAGAGACACACCTCCTCCTCAGTCTTTGTGCACCTAAAAGCAAAAAAGCCAGAACATCAGTCAAACATAGCACAAATCAAACAAATAGAATATAGAACTTAGTGTGTGGTGGCCTCAATTATTAAATTTCAGAAACTCTGTGAACAACAACACACAGTGTAGCCATTTATGAGACGTTGACAACAAGGCCAGGGCTTTCCTGGCTACTGTGTAGTGCTAGTGTACACTCTGGAAGAATAAGAATAGTAAAGAACAAAAACTAAAATGTACTGGAGCATGTTTGGCCTAAATTTGTGCATCACGTGGGATGTATTATATAGCAGCATCAGGGAGCTGCAGCTGGCAATGGGGATGGATTTGGAAGCAGTAAGACAAGAGGAACAATGGAAAGACACGCAGGCCTATGTGGCAAAAACAGCACACTAATAACTACCACAACAAAATGGCCCCCAGAAACATGGTGACTCACAGGCACAAGGCACGGCAAACAATGAACTCAAGCAGGCCTATATATGGGCAGACAAAGGATGCCTTATAAAACACACACAGCTTTAATGCAAAAACTAAAATCCACATGGCTAAAAACACTTTGGAAAGTTAGACAACCACTACAACAACACAATTATAATTACACAGTACACACGCAAAAAGGCATTTATTTAACACACCCAAAAAGTGAAATAGTCAGACCCTCCAAAAAAAAACACATTTCGCAATTCAATTGAATCAATTCAATGCCATCCATGGCCTAAATGATGTCAAAATTCCACAGACTACACAGAAACAGTTTTATGCACCCATGGTGACTACCTCTGGGCCTACTGGTATACTGGGCCGCAAGCTTGGAGGCCTATGGCAAAAGCACAGTGGCTGGTTTAACAAAATGGCCGCCGCCCACATGGCCAGGCCACCAAAAATAACAAAAAGTGAAGACAAAGGACAGGACCAGGCAGTTGGAGACTTTGGGCAACTTGCTACCTCTTGGAAAAAATTGTAAAACAAAAAAAAATGACTCCTTGCTCACCAAACTACATCTAAATGACAACCTGAGGAGTTTTTGTGCAAAATTAACTAAATCAACATTTTCGAGAAGGTTTAATGATGCTCGAGAGATATTGTTCAGCAGATTGTAAATTCTGCGTGTTCGGCATCGCGAGCGTCACAAAATGTCGTTATCGCGCGCGCGAAAACGTACATTGAGCGCGCGAAGAAGATAAAAAGTGTAAGTCCGCGTTGTCGCACAGTGCGGACTTGCCCAAAGTCCGCGAGCTGAACGCCCAGGGTTACCTACTGGCTGAAAAGGCCTATTTATTTAACAAACACCCAAAAAATAAAATACGCCCCAAAAGCCACATTTTGCAAATCAATCCAATGCCATCCATGGCCTAAATTATGTTACAATTCAACAGACAACACAGAAACAGTTTTTATGCACCCATGAGGATGACTACCTCCGGGCCTACTGGCACACTAGGCCGCAAGCTTGGAGGCCTATGGCAAAAGCACAGTGGCTGTTCACACAAAATGGCCGCCAACACATGGCCAGGCCACCCAGAACAACAAGAAAAGGAACACAAGACAGACAATGCAGGCCTATGGCAAAAGCACAATGCCTGGCTTTACAAAATGGCCGCCACCCACATGGCCAGGCCACCCAAAATAACAAAAAGTGAAGACAAAGGACAGGACCAGGCAGTTGGAGACTCTGGGCAACTTGCTACCTCTTGGAAAAAATTGTAAAACAAAAAAAAATGACTCCTTGCTCACCAAACTACATCTAAATGACAACCTGAGGAGTTTTTGTGCAAAATGAACTAAATCAACATTTTCGAGAAGGTTTAATGATGCTCGAGAGATATTGTTCGCCAGATTGTAAATTCTGCGTGTTCGGCATCGCGATCGTCACAAAATGTCGTTATCGCGCGCGGAAACGTACATTGAGCGCGCGAAGAAGATAAAAAGTGTAAGTCCGCGTTAGTCGTGCAGTGCGGACTTGCCCAAAGTCCGCGAGCTGAACGCCCAGGGTTACCTACTGGCTGAAAAGGCCTATTTATTTAACAAACAGCCAAAAAAATAAAATACGCCCCAAAAGCCACATTTTGCAAATCAATCCAATGCCATCCATGGCCTAAATTATGTTACAATTCAACAGACAACACAGAAACAGTTTTTATGCACCCATGAGGATGACTACCTCCGGGCCTACTGGCACACTAGGCCGCAAGCTTGGAGGCCTATGGCAAAAGCACAGTGGCTGTTCACACAAAATGGCCACCAACACATGGCCAGGCCACCCAGAACAACAAGAAAAGGAACACAAGACAGACAATGCAGGCCTATGGCAAAAGCACAATGCCTGGCTTTACAAAATGGCCGCCACCCACATGGCCAGGCCACCCAAAATAACAAAAAAGTGAAGACAAAGGACAGGACCAGGCAGTTGGAGACTCTGGGCAACTTGCTACCTCTTGGAAAAAATTGTAAAACAAAAAAAATGACTCCTTGCTCACCAAACTACATCTAAATGACAACCTGAGGAGTTTTTTGTGCAAAATGAACTAAATCAACATTTTCGAGAAGGTTTAATGATGCTCGAGAGATATTCTTCGCCAGATTGTAGTTTCTTCGTGTTCAGGATCGCGATCTTACCAACACTGCCGCCGGAAGTCAGATCGCGCGTCCGAATGACGTGTTCGCGTTCGCACACTCTTGCGGGATCGTGCGGCCGGATTCCAAATCTCGTGGCGCCCGCGAACGGATAGGAAGTCGCGTCGGCGAACGCAGAATCACGGTAGGTCGTTAAAGCGCGTGCGAGAACGTATATTGAGCGCGCGAAGAAGAAAAGCAGCTACGCTACGCCGCAAATTGCGTAGTGCACGGTAACTTCGCGTTCTACGCGAATCGCGAAGTTACCGAAACTTCACAAATTCCGCGAGCGTAGCGTAGTTCACCGCCCAGGGTTAGTTTCCAGTCTGGCCCTGGCAGGAACAGGAGCCTCGTACTGCAAAATAAAACCAACCATTTAAAAGTTAGTCACGGAGATGCAGCACCAATCTTCCCAATAAAGTTTTTCGTTTTTTGCAGATTCTTTCAATATAAAATACAAAAATCCTTAGTAATTTGACTATTTGTTTTGTTGTGCACACCTGTGTTTATTTTTTTCGAATTACTGTTTTAATGTTTGAAATTTAAATCATACAGATTGCTTGGTGGTCCCCGGCTTCCAGTGGTGACTCAATGGGGGTCCTCAGGAGTCAAAAGTTTGGGAACCACTGTTCTATGGTGTTGGTGTCAAACATTCCCCCTTCAGACCAGGGAAAAGCTTGGGCTATGGTATGGATGTGCCACTCGTGGCAGTGTTTCTCTAGTTTCCTCGCCTGGTTGGGGAACCTCGCTTGCATGTGTATTAGTGGAGTCTCCATGATGGATTGGGAAACTTATTTGTTTAAGGCTTTTGCAAAATATTGATTGTTTTGAGATTTTTAAATAATTACAAATTCTACTTTTGGGGAACTGTATAAATGGGGTGGTACCAAGAACCAAACTACTTGTTACGAGCTCGATCAGTACTGATGCCTCAACAGAAAGAATCGATTAATATTAAATAAAGACAAAAATGCAATGAAATAATAGCAACCTGTGACAAAAGTGCAATTGTTAGTTCAGAGCAGTACGAGTTGATTTGCAGCTGTAAACTAGCCATCATGAACTCATGATTTGGAAAAAAGGGTAATTATTACCTAAAGCTTGGACTTACTGACATGACATAACATTTAAACATGCGGCATGATTTGCAAACTTTCAACAGCACCACAACATCAATAAATGCAGAAATGGAAAATGTCTAAAAGAGACTGAAAAGGTTGACAGAAAAAATAGCTATTTTGTCTAAAATACTTGGCTTCAGCCTAGTGCCGATAGCCAGAGGAGAGGGGATGCCCTGCAGAGTACGCAGAGCTATGTTAGCCTGATAGTTTGTCAATATTGGCTCAGCGGGCAAAAATTAGCAATGATTTGAGGGGAGAAAAAGGAATAACATGGCCCTCTGTGGCCAGACACAAGCTACACCTGATTCACCAAGATCTGAATTTTCCCTAACTTGCAAATCACACCCTATATCACACCAAGGAGTTGTGCATCCCACTGCCTAACACCCAGGAGTACAAGTGGAGAAAAAAGGTGAACACCTCTCACTTCTTTCAGATGCTACCAGTGTTGGGATCAATAGCACTAACTTTTGTGACTAAAAAGAAAGATTGAAATGTTAGCTTTTATATCACACACAGAGCCTATGCGTACTGACTTGTCACCACACCCATCGGTCCAAGTAATCCCTCACTAACACCCAGGGACAATGCGTACCTCTGCTCCACGCCCAGTGGTACAAGTGATCCCTTACTGACAATATCTGTTACTCCTTAAAATAATATATTGGGTCATAGAGACTCTTCTGCTCAATTTAGAAAGATTATGATTTATTTTTATATTTAACATTGATTTGGCTTCCCAATTCAAGAAGGACGAACACATTTGGAATTATGTCCTTTCCTATTTTACACTATTGAAAGGGAGTCCACTTTGAGTCCAGTTGTGTTGCACTTGTTTTTGCTTAATTGTTGCTCATTAGATACACAGCATCTCTGCCTTCTCCAATTCCTGCTGTTTGTTTTGCTTTTCGCCTTACTGCTTGGCCAAGACAGTTGGAAGGTTTATCTGGTCTCCAGTTCTTCCTTCCTTCTAGAGATTATTTTATGGACCAGTTCGAGACTTCCAGTTCAATGATGGCATCTGATTTTGTTTCCAGAGATAGTAGGTCATTCCTTTATACCAAGAAGACCATACACCTGAATCTCCTATTTATTTTTAGATATTCAATCCAACTTACAAATTTCAGGACCCAGCAGAGTGGTGAGGCAGAGGAGTGGTATCCAGTTTCAATGCTTTCTATCTTATCCCATTCCTCTTTCCCTTCTTCTGCTATTTGTCACCAATATTATATTGTGTTTGGGGAGTAGTAGTTGTGATAAGGGATCGGTGAGAAACCAGGACCTGTTTGCAGTGTCCCCCCACTTTTTCCCCCCATTTTGACTCCTAGATGCTGGTTTTCTGACTCTGAT
Organism: Calotriton arnoldi; assembly: GCA_963921515.1. Taxonomy (NCBI): domain Eukaryota; kingdom Metazoa; phylum Chordata; class Amphibia; order Caudata; family Salamandridae; genus Calotriton; species Calotriton arnoldi. The sequence goes on from CAWUFW010020942.1 coordinate 69,633, forward strand.
TGTGCCCTGGGCTCTACTAACCAGACCCAGTCCCTGTGTTCTGATTAAATGTACATGGTAATTAGGTATAATTACAATTGGTACTGACAGCCTACCTATAAGTCCCATGTATATGGTAGGGCATGTAGGTTTAGAGGCCTAGTAGACTTAATGTACTCAAGTGTCCACTACTGTAGTACCTGCTTCCATTCTAAATGCCAGCCCTGCCTTGCAGGCTGCTTTTAAACTTAAATTATAGGTAAATTTGGCTTTGGAAATAAAGGCACTTTCAAACTATCAAATTACCTTATATTTACATATAAGTCACCCCTAAGGTCTCCCTTAGGTGCTCCAGGGGAAGGGTGTCTTGTAACTATGAGTGGGGACATTATAAAATACGTTTTATATGCCCTGTTGAGGGAAAAACTGCCAATTTCGTTTTTCACCATTGTAGCACAATGACTCCATAGACTAACACTGGAATACTTATTGAAGTGTACCTATTGAAAGAAAAAAGCTAGAAATGTACTTCAAAGTATCACAATGACTGTTAGAAAAAACCCAACAACTTGCCACTGTGGGAAGGGTGCCTTGTAACTATGAGCGGGGACATTATAAAGTACGTTGTATATGCCCTGGTGAGGGAAAACCTGCCAATTTTGTTTTTCCCCATTGTAGCACAATGGCTCCATACACTGACACGGGAATACTTTATTAAAGTGTACCTATTGAAAGAAAGAAGCTAAAAATGTACTTCAAAGTATCACAATGACAGTTAGATTAAACCCGCCAACTTGCCACTGTTAGATTTATTAAAACTATCAACAGAAAATAAGTTATAGAACTTTCTTTTCTGTAAGCCAAATCCCAGCTTTCCAGAAGCCCTGCTCTGATTGGTCAGCCTCTACCAGGCTGAGCCAGGATGTCTTAATGAGGTGTGAAGTGGCCTGACTAGAGACAAACAGTTTCCTGTGGGAGGAGAACTGAAAGCTGCAGAGCAAAAGGCAGGATGGGGTGGAAAAGGCAGGATGGGGTGGAATAGCCAAACTGGTCTGCAAAGAGACCATGAGACCTTCAGCATTATGTCTCATGGTCATCACATTTCCATGAATTGGCATCATTGACAATTGTGAACATGGTGCTCAATTCAGTATTACTCTAATCTAAATACTTATTGTGTCCCTACAGTACACATTGACATTAAGCATGGCAAGTAAATGATGTTAGAAAGTATGACTGTGAGTATGTCTGATGAACATTCTTACTATTTTTAGAGTATATATTGAAACCTATATAATTTTTGATTAATTAAATATATTTTTAAACTTTTGTCGTAAATACACAAGATTTGTAGTGTTGTATTTTGTGCTTGTTATTTGTCTGACCAATTTATCCAGTTGTTATTGTTGTATTTTGTGCCCACAATTTGTCTGCATATTGACTTGCTTAAGATTTCTTTTGGAAACTTATTGCAATTATCCCTGCTCTTGGCAAGTTATCCTACTGCAGGGGTCCCCTCCTTTTTTAAGATACTTCAAAGAGGGAATGACAGTTTAGGGCAACACAGGCACACACCCACATCCTGCACCCCCAGCCAGACAGGAACCCAAGTAATTAGATTAGTGAAGGGACTGGAAGGGGAGTGTTAGGGAAACTTAGCCACACCAGAGGGATGGCTTAGCCAGATCTTAACCTCCAAGAGAGAGTTTCTCCATTTTGAATTTAGGAAGACTGGTGCTTTCTGGGTCAAGAATATGCACACTTTAGAGGAAGTTGTCATACATCTGGGTGTCAACTTGTACCCCATTTGTCAGGAACAATGGATAAATATGGGAGAGCTGCACAGCAGCTCAGATCCCTGCCTGGAATAATCAAGAGAAGAAGGACTGTCCTACTGGAACCCCTTGTCTGCACCCCAAGAGGACTACACTCATAAGCACTGCACCCACTGCACACTTTGGAACCACAACCCTAAGGACTTTGCCTTGCTTAAATAGGATTACAGAGGGACTCTCTGAAAGCAACAGGTGAAAAAGAGCTACAAGAGTTTCCTGCCTAACACTACAGAAGAAGTAGGACTCCCCTGTAGGAACCGTGGCCTGCACACAAAGGATTGCATTCAGGATGACAGGCTGCACACTTGGAACTATAGCCTTATGGACTTTGCCTTGCTTCAAAAGTGGAAGGAGTGGACTCCCTGACAGTAGCAGGTGAAATGAGCTCCGCTAGCATCATCTCCAACAAGAAGAACCCATCTATAGTGCGTCCAGTGGACTTTTAAGGATTTGGCCAGGTGCATTGTAGGAAACATAGTCCCAACATCCCAAGGACCATTTCTGAGATTCTAGACCCTTGGATTTGAGTTTTGGACACATTGAACCCACAAGAGGAATTTCAGGAAGAAGTTCCAGAAGTTTCGAGATGTTTGGACCAACTTTTGTAAAAAGCTCCATAAGTTGACCAGGTGCATTTTGGGAGTTGTAGTTCCAGACCCCAAGACGCAAACCAGAGAATCTGAACCCTTGACTGGTGCTGTGGACCATTTTCCTGCATCAAGAAACACTTCTGGAAGTAAGTGTAAAAGCGTTACGTCATGGGTGGCCGGTACTCTGGACTTTGTCCTGGTCCAATGCAACCTTTTTTAACCCTGTGAGCACTATTTGCTGATAAGCACTAGTTTTACTTTTAATCTTCAAGAAATCATATCTCTGGTTCCCTACACTGGATTTTTGTCATTTTGGTGTCATTTAATCATAAACATTTACCCTAATTTTATAAATTGGGTTTGGATTCTTCCTGTGTATTGTGTCTTACTTATTTAATGTACTGGTGTTCTTAAATGCTTTACATACCTGTCTCCTAAGTTAAGCCTGCCTGCTCGTTGCCAGCTACCAAGAGTTGAGCAAGGGAATCAATTATTGAGACCTTGACTGAACATTTTATTGTGTTTGTGGCCTTATTACAAGTGGTAGGTCCCTACTTATCACTACTAACAAACCACTTCCAACATGGTCGAAAACGTACATCACTGACATTGATTTAGGAGTTCAAGATTAGTGCTTTCTGAAAATTTCAGAATCCCAAATGAATCGAATATACTTGCTTGAGGAAGCGTTGTGCATTTTCCTATTTAGGTTGATATTATTTTGGTCTATCCAGATTTCAATGGCCTGTAGTCCATTTAATATGGCTGAGATTAGTCAGATTTCTGACACATTATGGGGCCGATTCCGATTCCGGCCGGAAATCTCTCCGACCGAGCCGGACCCGGAGAGATTTCGACCGAATCGGACTCTGGCAGTCCGACCGAACGAGTACGATGCGCACGCATGCCATCGGACTCGAGTCGGTCGGACTTCCATTGAAGTCAATGGGAGCCTGTCGTACAACGCGTACGCGGGCTCCCATTGACTCAATGGGTGCGAGGCGGACAAGGGCGCCCCCTACAGCGTGTACGCGTCCATGCGCATCGCGGCGTACATGCACAGGTAGGGGGACCCATGGGTCCCCCCTGTGTGCGACTCGCGCGCCTACGCGTACAGGGGGTCCGTCGCGGACCCCCAAAGTCCGGCTCCGACAGCTTTTTCGAGCCGGACGGCGCAAGTCGGTCGGACTGCTCGCGGCGCGCATCGTACTTACCCGGCCGGGATACGTCTCCATAGCGCGGTGCGAGTCGTGTCCATGCGAGTCGGTCGGAGCGTGTTGAAGCCGCGTTCGAGTCGGTCGGAGATTTCGCGGGTGCCTGCATCGTACTCGCTCGGCCGGACCCGCGTACGATTCGGTCGGGAAACAGGGCTCTGAATCGGATCCGGTAAATCCGAATCCGATTCGGAGCACTACCGGCCGAGATCGGAATCGGCCCCTATGTGTGTGCCATCTTCAGTGGAGTGGAAGTGGAGGTGGCACATCTATAAGAGATCCATGAGAGGACTGAATATGTTGAATAGTAAAAGGGACTGTGGAAACCCTTTTTCTCCCCACAGTTGACTGCGCTGGGGGAGGATGATTATGTGCTTCCTCTGACAGATTGACCACTGATTGAGGTTTGTGTAATCGGATTTTGGGTTTATTTGTGTTAAATGCAGAACACTTGTCTCTTGGATAAGCAGGGATAGGGATTCTTGGTCTGCTATTTCGATTATGTTATCCTAGACTAGGGAGAGTGATGTGGCAGTTCCATGTTTAGATCAGAAGCCCAGTTGGTGAAGTCCAGTTGACAGTGGATTAGATGGGGACATGTAGTTGATATTGCATTTTCTAGAACTTTAGAAATCCTTGGGAATTTGGCAATGGAACTCAAGTACTTGGTGTCAGCTTGGACAAAGCTGGCTTTTTGAGGAGTTGATCACCTGTGAGTGATTAGTGGTTTTGTACTTCTCTGTTTTGGCTGCCCTGTTGAAGACGGAAAGTGATGTTGGAAGCTTTTATGTTATCAGACAATACTGCAAATAAATATGACGTACCTGAGTCATTTCTGTTATGTTGCTCTGGCTGAGCTAATACTGGTTTTGCAAGGCTTGCCTGTTTTGCTGTGTAATCTTGAAATCTCTTCAACTGAACTTTTTAGGGGGAATATTTGTACTTCTTTCATTAACTGTAAGGTTTGAACCTCATATAAAACACCTTCCAACTTACTCATAATTTTGGACTTCCCTTATCCAATGAAATCCTCGATATGGAACTTTCTCTGTAAAAATATAAAATGTCAGCTGACCGAAGTGCATTAAAGTTGTTAGACATCAAGTGCTTGGGGCCATTTTATTTTATTTGTTACATGTTTCTGTTTGATCAATCCTCAACGACCTTCCATAATTCAGGTGACTAGGGCACTGAACATATCTTTTCTCTGCAAGTCAAGTTCAGAAAAATGAATGAGTTGCTACATTTTCCCAAGGATCAGAAGGAAATAAATAAATTTAAACATGCATTATTGGAAGGTAACATCTGAAAGTTTTCAGAAGCAAGCCATCCTGTTTTACGAACATTTGATTGCAAACATGAAGATACTCATATTGAAGGAAGGGCCCCTTTTGTTAATTTATTTTTTTACCTTTAATAAAAATAATCAGGCTGGTATTGATTTGTGAAGTGAAATGAGTGAATATGAGATTATGATGAAAAGGGTTCATTCCTATTGGAATGATTGGTATTCTTTTTCATTATGAATTTTTGATTTTTTTATTTCAAAATATTTTATTAGTTTTTAGGGGTACAGAATGAAGAAGGTGTGTAATATGAATTTTAGAGAACATTTGTCTGAGAAGCAATGTTCTATTTTTTAATGTTAGTATACTCTTGTTTTACTTTTATATTTGTATTATGATCATCGTTATAATTCATGAACAACGCTATCTTTCTGGCTTTATAAAATTTCAAAATCATGCAAAAAATTATTGAGGCAAGAGAGAAGAATATCCTTGAACCAAAGCACTCATTTTGTGTACTTGCTTATCAAATTACACTACCTGCTTTAGATTAAATTATATATTTTTCAGACTTTTTTTTACTTGATTGAAATCTGTTTTGTTCCCCAGTTTCCCTTGTCAGTACCATTCTAGAGCCTGCCTTGTCACTTTTCGCCCATAAAATATCCAATATGTGCTGCATCCATATTCCAAACTACAACAAAATTATACATGTGCAAATTACAGTTATCAGATAGGATCAACAGATGCAAAATTTGTTACTGGTGAAATAGTCGGTTTCATGAACTTTAGCCTGCTCATAGACACTGTGATACCCTCGCTAACACTATCATCCAAATGGATTAGCTCAGATCAAAGGCGGACATACATCAATCAGAGAGTGCTAACTGGAGCTCAAATCACCATTGAAGACAAGGGCATGACCCAGCATGATCTCAGTAAAAGCAGCACTTGGATTGTATGAAAACATCATTCTTCCACCTGTGTCTCTATCAATCTTATCCAACTCACAGTTGCAGGCAAGAACCCACACATCAGCATCAATATTGAACTGGGATGTATGCATTATAAACTGTCTCCAGAGGCCAGATTGAGAAACCTCCATCTTGTCTGAAAACCTCACAGCCACGTAAAATACTTGTGGTTAAGAGCATTTTTCCAAGACAATTAGTAGTCAGTAAATGAGCCAGGTAACAGTATTTAGAAAAGACACCTACATTGTTTAGCCCTTCTTCTCATTCCATTGCTTGCATGCCATGTTGAATGTCTATGTCCTTTGGGAGGATGCCCAAGATCAGCATTTCACCAAGGTATTGGCTTTATATAACATTTTACTCAAAAATGTTACACAAGACTAAAGGGCATTGTTGAACCATATTGCAAAATCAGTGTAGGACAATCTAGAGTATCTCACAGAGGAAATAGTACAGAGAAAGATAGGATCTTTAACAATGTTAACAGTAAGATTGTCATCATTTTAAAGAGTTCAATTCAGTCCCACCATAACTCATTTTCAAGGACTGTCACTCAAATAGATCTGTCATAAATATCTATTTTCGCTTATATCGATAACAAAAGTATCAAACACAAAAGCATTGTGACCTTTAAATGAACATAGAAATACAAATAAATAGAACATAACATATGGGCTACATAAATATATAAAAAATCAATAGTTTTGAAGCAAAAACATAAAAAATAACATTATTTTACATGAAAAGGTTTAAAATTAGCCACAATAAATTTGATCAGTTTTCTAACAACATTATAACAATTGTACATTATTAAAATAAACATACATAACCTAAAAAAGGAAAACACATCAAAAGCTCAAAATATAAATGCAGAAATACATTTTTAAGAATCATTAAAATGTAAACAATAAACACAAATGATTTTATATATATAAATAAGTCATACAGTCACATTAAAACAAATATATCACCATATATAAATAACATTATAAAATACACACTAATTAGTGTTCACGATAAAAGGCAATAACTGAAAACAAATTCAAGCTAAAAGAACAGTAACCAATAGGGGGGCGTGGCCAAGCCAGCTAAGATGGTGGACGCACCTTCCTAGTGCTCCGCTCGGCAGCCCGCACTAATTAGCTGCTTATTCACCATAAATGCCTGCAATCTCATGGAAATACGCGCCGGAATCGCCACTGACCGCAGGGGCCCCTGCTGAGAGGCGAGTTGCGGACCAGACGATGAAATAGCCGTGAGGAAGGGTCGGTTCAGTGGCTGCGGGCGTAATCAAAATGGCGGCGCCCGCCCGCTGCTAGCTGTCAGCCACGGAACAGACGGAGGGGGCACGGCCCAGCAACCACCCCAACCGTGCAAACCAGTCTCTTGAGGTGCCAGAGAAGTGCCGCTGGCTACAGGTGAGATCGACGGGGGGCCCCGGGAGCAGCGCACGAAGCAGCGAGATCATACCGCACCTGGGCGCCCGAGCTGAGAGACCTATCCCCCTGGGCTTTGGGCAGTCTAGATGAGGTGAGCTTTACCCCCCCCCCCGCACGGCGCTAGGACTCGAGGCGCGCGGATGGTGGGCTCACAGGGATACGCAGCGAGTCTCCAGCCCGGGGACATCAAAGAACTGACAGCGCCGATCCGCAAGTGAGGTGGGGCTCCCCGGACGTCACGGGCATTATTAGGTCCTCTGCCCCCCCAACGACACCCACAGCGAGGGGGCAACGAACAAGAGGCCCGATCCGCAGAACTTTTGCCCCCAATAAGGGAAACTTCGTTCTGACCCCTGGGCTGCCTGGACGAGGTGAGCATCCCCCGTGTGACACCGGGACACGAGGAATGCAGAGGGGGGACTCGCTGGGATGTGTGACACTGTGGTATTGACACCACCGAGGCACCACCGAGGCACCAAGGCTGGGGACTCCCCCAGGCGTCACTGGAGGCCTTCGCCGAATATAGGGGCGAGTAGGCGCCATTGGGTCCATTCCCCCCCCCAGCAGTCCGCGAAGAGTACCAGATACCCCTAGGCATACGGAGCCGGGCCCAGAGGCACAAGGAGTTGGGGGGGCGTGCTGAGCCGGGCACTCACCAGAGAGGGACTCCGCGGACCGCCACACGGTGGGGCCCCTTTTCCGGCTCAGGAGTACGACGACCAAGGGCCGCGAAGCGACAACGGATCACGAAGAGGAGTCGGGAAGGGGCTTCGCCATCAACAGTCATCAGGGCGGTACCGCCATACAATACCTCTCCATCACCCCCTCTCAGACATCGGGGTCCACCAGCGACCTGAATATATAGATGACCACGCCACTGCCCAGAACCGAACAACGAAATCACGGCCAGTAATAGTTACGAAGCGATATCAAATAGTTACGCCCATAGACTGTGTTGATGCCAAAGTGACCCCACAACACAATGAGAACATAATTCCAACAAACAAAAAGCGACACTGCAGATCCCACTACCAGCTAGAAGTGAACCCTGAAGGTGCCCCATAAACTCAGAACAATATGGGTCGGCAACGGACAACTGGGACAACATCGGCACCATCAATAACGAGACCGCCATCCCCGGATCCAAAAACAGCGCCACCGGTAGGGGAGCCCCCCAGCACAGAATCCATGTCAGCCAAACTGGATAAAGTCCTAGCGGCAATCGAGCACTCCCGAGAGACCATGGAGAGTAAATTCGGAGAGTTAGCCACGGACCTCAAATTACTGCGGGACGACCACAGAAAACTAGCGGATAAAGTTAAACAGGGGGAGAGAACGCTCCAAACTGTGGAACCGCAAATCCAATCACACCAGGAAGCCATTAAAGAGCTACAAACCAGAATGAAGGCTCTAGAAAACAAAACGGATGATTTGGAGGGACGCTCCCGCCGGAGCAACATTCGTATCCTGAACCTGCCGGAAGGGGCGGAGGGATCCCATCCAATCCGATACATTGAAGCGTGGATGAAAACATTCACGCAGGAACAAGAATTGACTCAATACTTTTCAGTCGAGAGGGCGCATCGGGTCCCAGCCCGCAGACCACCTCCGGGAGCATCGCCCCGACCGTTCTTGCTGAAACTGCTCCATTACCAAGACAGAGACGCTGTACTCCGGGCGGCTAGACAGTCGGGGCCGCTCCGAGTGGAGGACAAACAGGTCATGTTGTTCCCGGATTACTCCCAAGCCGTCCAACGACAACGAGCCACGTTTTTAACAGTAAAACGCACCCTACGTCAAAAGAACATACAATACGCACTCTTATTTCCAGCCCGCCTCAAGATCATACATGGCGGGACTACACACTTCTTTACAGACCCCACAGAAGCGGGCAACTGGGTGGAGCAGCACTTGGGGGAACTCGACGGCCGCAGACACACACAAGCCCGGCGACCCACTGACCGGAGGCGACAGCAACACAAGCGAATCACTATTACACAATTAAGCCAAAGATCAGATCCCACTACTAAAAGCTCCCCGATCTTGAACAAATCATTGCGGAACGCAGACAAGCAATACAAGCAGTAGCCGAGACACGATTGACAGGGAACAGCTCAGACGGAGGCAGAGGCCCGCATCTGTTCACCTTGGAAGAAGAAGTCAGCGACGCACAAACCTCCCGAGACGGCTCGGTCACTCCTCTGGTGGTGACCCCTCGCACAGCGGACACATTGCTTGATGGCCGAGTCAGTGACTGAAAGGGATGGCACGGGGGGGCCTCCCCCTCCCCATAGTCCATATCAGTTGCCAAGAACACACCTTCGTGCCACAATGAGACCCACCGAAGTGGTATCTAGAACATTCCAAAGCGACATAAACGAACGGAACAGAAAGGGATGTAAGGGCATCCCCAGGCATTTACACTTCATCGTCCGGAAGCGGGCTGCTGAGACGTCGGCAACCACTGCAGACACACAGCACCCCCTCTAATTATGAACTAAAGACTATACCAGATGTGTAGTTTGGACGTGTTGCCTCGAGTGATAGGTCCCCCTAGTTGGGAATGTTTCCCGATGTTCAGTTTAAATTCCCCCTTACTGCAAATTTATCCCTCACCCCCACAGGAGCAAATGGACTGTACGATAAAAGATGGGCGGAGGGTGGCTATTCTGATGGGGGAGGATCCAGAAGCCTACCAGAGCATCATACATAGACGGTCCTGGCCCGGCAACTAACGCCATGACCACTGGTGTCCCTAATACGGATATAAAAATAATCACATTAAATGTCAGGGGCATGCACACCGCGAGCAAACGCTATGCTGTCTATGCCTATATAAAGAGGCAACAAGCACACATAGCTCTCCTACAGGAGACACACCTGACAGCGACCGAAGTGGGACGACTGAGTAGGAAATGGCGGGGTATTGTCTGTGCCACAGCATATTCAGCTTTTGCAAGGGGGGCCCTAGTTTGGATCCGACCTGGGATTCCCTTCAAGGAGCAGACGCGTAGGGTAGATTAAGAGGGACGATATGCATTGTTAGAAGGTTTATTAGATGGACAGTCTATGCTGTTAGGGAGCATATATGCCCCCAATGTAGAACAAGCCCCCTTTTGGGGTAACCTTACAGGGATGCTAACCCATTACACGCTGGTCCCGTGGGTATTAGGCGGTGACTACAACTGTGCCCTGGACATAAGCCTTGACAGATCCCACCCCCCACAAGCACAATCACCAGCACACAAGCAGACGGAACTTTTTAACATATGGGTAAAACACTGGGCACTAACGGATGCATGGCGAGCGCAGAACCCGACTACCAGACTATACTCCTTTCATTCCATTCCACACAACCTGCGAGTTCGCCTGGATCGATTTCTCTGCTCCACTACAATACTCCCAAAAGTACAGCACACGGACTACTTAGGGAGAGTACTGTTGGATCACGATGCCCACATATTGACCCTCAGATGGAAGCCACCCCATCCTCCCATACCCACCTGGAAATTGCCACGGGATTGCCTCACAGACCAGGTGTTTAGTCACGATCATGGGGAACACATCCAAAGGCACTTTGCATTAAACGCGGGCACGGCATCCTCTCGACTGATCGAATGGGACACATTCAAAGTTGTAGCGAGGGGCCATTGCATACAACAAATAGTGGGGGTGCGCAGGACACTAGAGAAAGCACTGCAGAAGGCGGAACAAACACTAGCGGCACTAAAGAAAGAAGCTAATGCAGGCAAGCCCACCACAAATCAAATAGCCATCGCTAAAACAACCCACGCGGAGACGCTGAGAGACCTTCGCAAATACAATTTTAGGGTCTACGCTTCTAAAGTGCACCGGGAGGGCAATAGGGTGGGAACGCTCCTGGCCTGGCTAGCCAAGCAAAACTCGGATGTAAAACCAATCACTGAAATAGCAGACAAATCTGGTATCCTCCGGCACTCACAACTAGATATTCTACGCATTTTCCATGACTACTATTCTGACATTTACCGAGCCCCAGAGCAGCGCAACCATCAAAAGATTAGCAGATTCCTGCACCCACTGCATCTGCCCCAAGTCCCCCCGTGGACAAAAAAGCACTGGAGGTGAAGATCAAGCCCGCAGATATTTCCCAGGCGATTAGAGCGTTAGCAGGCAACAAAGCGCCGGGGATGGACAGCTTTCCACTTGAATATTATAGCACCTTCACAACCCGATTGATTCCCCACATGGTGACCATGTATAACGACGCACTAGACAACGGCGAACTCCCAGGCTCCCTTAGGGAATCGATCATAGTTACATTCCTAAAACCACACAGAGACCCCACGCTCCCCTCCTCATACAGACCAATCACTCTCCTCAACGCAGACTGTAAGATACTGGGTAAATTACTAGCGGACCGATATGTCCAAATCCTGACACCATTGATTCACCCAGACCAATGTGGATTTGTCCCGCGCCGTAACACATCGCAGAACCTACGCAGATTATTTCATGTCCAAGACGGGGTGAGGGCGCGGTTCCCTAACGCAGCGTGTCTGATCCTAGACCTCGAAAAGGCCTTCGATACACTGTTATGGCCATACTTATTTGCGATCCTTCGCAAAAGCAATATAGGACCTACACTGACGGCCTACACGAAGCTCCTCTATTCAGGCCTTACCTCACGAGTCAGAATAGTCAAATACATCTCTCCCTCGTTCGTCATCGAAAGGGGAACCAGGCAGGGGTGCCCACTGTCTCCTCTTCTGTTCGCCCTAGCAGTAGAGCCCCTGGTGATACGCCTGCGACAGGAGGGCGGGAACTGGGGTATTCCACTTGCAGACACGGTGCACTGCGTGTCCCTATACGCGGATGATCTTTTAATTTATGTCCGTGATGCCACCCAAGACTTGACGCCTATCTGGTCGGCATTAAGGGAATTTGCGGAGGCCTCCGGCCTTCAAGTTAACTGGGACAAATCCACTCTATATCCACTGAGTCCATACTTGGCCCCATTCGAAATTCAGGTCGGACCTAAGACACTTACATGGAACGCCGAGGCGCCCAGATATCTTGGGGTGAGACTGTACCATTCCCCGGCGGACCTGTACAAAGGGAACCACTGCAAGGCATTAGCGGGGATAAGATCGGCAGTGGGGTTCTGGAAAACATTACCCCTAGCCCCAATTGGGCGAGTAGCTCTTGCAAAGATGATTATGGTCCCCAGGCTACTCTACCACTTCGCCAATCTCCCTGTTATACCGCCACGCCCATTCTTTAAAGAATTAGATACCCTGCTTACCGAGCTGATCTGGGGAGGAGGTCGACACAGGGTGGCATTGTCTACGTTATATTTGCCCACGAATCAAGGGGGATTGGGAGCACCATCTTTTGAGGCATACTTCCTAGCAGCCCAGCTGCAGTGGTTGTCACACTGGACAGCAGAACGTCACACCGGGGAGACCACTACTGAGGGGGGCCGTATACCGCTCCCGGCAATCCACAGAATGTTACTACCAGGCACTAAGCCCATGCACTCCCGACCTCTCCAGCTGTCCATAGCTCGTAAATGCATGATGCGAATTCATCGCATGTCCAAAGACAGGCCCCCGTACTCACCCCTCCTCCCACTAGTGGGCTTCCCCAGAGAGGAGAAATATTATACCGCTGGTGCTCTCCAAGTCTGGACCGACCTTGCAGTCACAGAGATAGAATCCCTGTTCGAAGAGGGCCAACTTAGGACATACGCCCAGATGGCTGACCATTGCTTCCTCCCGCCAGGCCAGTTCCTAACACACAGGCAACTCATAGATAGTAGCCGCCGCTACTGGGACCCAAATGCGGGGGAGCCCCCGACACACCCAGTGATACATACCATTCTGCACATGGGAGCGGGCCGACACCTGGTCACGTGGCTCTATAAGGCCATCCGGGAATTGATACTCACCCCATTACAATCATTACGTCAGACTTGGGAAACAGAGATGGGAAGAGTGTTTAACGACAAAGAATGGGACACAGCTTTAGAATACCCCAAAAAGGTCTCCAGGAACGCGCGTTTTAGGAATATTCAATTCAATGTCCTTCACAGAGCATACCTCACACCACACCGCCTCCACCGTTTTTATCCAGATACACACTTTGCATGCCCCCGATGCCTCAGCCCCGAGGCAGACTTTAAGCACATGTTCTGGGATTGTCCTACCATCCAGGACTACTGGGATCAAGTTCACCAGACGCTTAGGGCGACGACCAATAGCACAACTATGTCCACATGGGAAGCCTGTGCACTCGGGATCTTCCGCAGGCGGAAGACCGAAAAATTGCAGAACCGCTTTGCATCCCTCGCCATTCTTTTAGCAAAACGGGGAATAGCCATGCATTGGCGGACTCCAACGGGACCCCCGGTAGCAGCCTGGGTGGGCGCCATGAAAAAATAGGGTAGGGCGGAGGAGGAGGTGTTAAGAGAAGAGGAAGTCAGGGGCGCCCGTAAGCACCCCATCTCTTTAGATTGGGCACAGTTATTACACACATTCACACACGAAGCGACTCCGGTGGAAGCACCAGCAGACTCCCAATCCCAGACCCCACCTTTGTCCCCCACAGAGTCAGCAGCAACAGTCCCACGACAGGGCTCACCAGGCTAGATTCAATGCTCTGCTAAAGTCATGCCAGGAGCTCTACGCACACACATGGTGGTAACCTACAGAGGGGCTCTAACCCTTCCCCCCCACATACGTACCATCACACATACGTGCTAATACATCACGCGAAGACAACAACACTGTCCGCACAGTCGATAACTCCGACACCCGGTCCGATAGCTCCCCAATGTCCCCCCTCGTTTTCCCCCCCCCATTGTTGACAGTTTGTTATTTCACATCGGCAGTTACAATCCCGAGGACAGTTATCAGGGACCACATTTAGGCAAGATTGGACACGATGACGCTGGGAAGAACAACATAAGAGTGGAACAATAACACATACCCATCGGAGGCAAGCCCAGCCAGAGCATTAGAAACTTCCACTGAGAAGCACAAACCAGATGGAGGGTTCCTTCCAGAAACCGTATTCAATGTCTGGGGTTTATAATGGCTATGAGGCAGTAGAAATATGTACGTAACTACTTACAATCCCAACCGCAGTTATGTGTCAATACATGTTAATGATGTCAAATGTCAATCTGTGATAAGTAATGTAAAAATTCCAATAAACAAATTTAAACAAAAAAAAAAAGAACAGTAACCAATAAAAATTACTGTACAAAAAATATAAAACCATAAAATTAAGCAAACAATTTAACTAACAAAATAAAAGGAACAGAAAATGCAGCTAATTACTGCTCCAAAAACTGCAAAAGCTGCAAGAAGACAAGACTCTGCCAGATTTTCCAAATAGAACGTACAAACAGAGGAGGAAAAATATGTACAACTACCTTCCAAAGTAGGGAACACATATATTTACACTATCTTATAGACAAGTTTTTTAAAATACTAAAACAAAAATTAACTGACTAAACATTGTCTCTTCAAATAGATAAAAAAAGCAATTACCACAACTTCACGAAAATACCAAACTGCCAACAAATGACAGAAATTTAATACATGGACAAAGACTTACAAAAGTAAGTTAATTTAAACATTTACTAAACACAAGCTCACCCTATAACAGGTATAAACTAACTTAACTGCCTCTGACCCAGCCAACTACCAACAACCAAACATTTAAAATAAAGCTAAACACTTTTTTTTCTGCAACAGAAAAGGATGTACCTGACTCACATTACACGGAACCCCAACGGAAAAACATAAAATAAAGAGAGCACTTTTCAGCAAAAACAGACATGTAGTTATAAATTAGCAAACACAAACAGACATTTTTGCACGTTAATGTTAAATGTATTTAACATCTTTAAACATTTAGGGGCTCATTACGATGACGGACGGAAGCCCATCCGCACTGGTGGCGGTGGCGGAAAAGGTTCATCCTCCCGCCCCAGGTGCGGACATTGCGACCACCGAATTACAATGGTCCAACAGGGGCCATTTTCCGTCCGGCGCGGTCCTTCAGGCTCTGCACGTTTTTTGCGTATGCAAGGGTGGTGGATTGGAGCCAACAGAGCAAGACCGGCGTGCGGAAACACGTTCCGTCCGCCGACCAGATTACGACGTGGCAAACAGCCCTTCCCACCGCAGCGCAAAAAAGACCATGTTGCGGATGGCGGAAACACAACAACGGAGAGGAAGAGCCGATACAGAACCCATCCAAACCACAGGAGCCGCCATGGATCCTGCGCTACAGGCCTTCCAGCTGCACTATCTGCTGCACCTCCAGCAGACAAGATGCCGCTGCGCTCAACAGCAGAGGTACGTACCAAACATCTCCACGCATGCAACCCCTGAACAACTACAACTCCCAGCAAGCGTTGCGGCACCACGATGAATGTGGCAATCTACCAACTGCAAAGTGCGAGGCCCACCCAATCCCCATGAGTGACCCTCGGTGCCCCTGAAGGCAATTGGGGCCAATGCCGAGCCCCGCAGTTGCAGAGCGTGCACACCGCAATATAAAATAATGTACGCTGAAGGCCCCCATTGGCTGATGGCTCATTCGCATTGTGATTCCCCACGGTAACTAGTCACAATATCGAAAACATAATATCGACTGGACAGAATATCGAGTTTTTGATATCGAATGGACAGAATATCGAATTGCAAAAATATAGTGGTGCAGAATATCGAAATGCAGGTAAGAAATATCGAGTTCCACAATATCGAAGTTAGTAATATCGATTTTCTTTTTAGTGTTTTAAGTGTTAGTATATGTGTTAAAAGTATGTATTATTTTTGTAATGTATGTTTGAATTTTGTAAAAGTAATGAATTTTATGTTAATTAATTATTTTGTAATTTAATTCTGTAGCGGGTTGTGGGTTTATAGGGGAATAGGGTGGGAAGTAATTTAATTATAATATATATTTTTAGCATTATTTAGAATTAATTAATTATATGTTAAATTTTTTTGCGTAATTTAATTCTGTAGCGGGTTGTGGGTTTATAGGGGAATAGGGTGGGAAGTAATTTAATTGAAATTAATTAATGTATTACCTTATTACTTAATAAATTAATATTTAATAATTTAAATTGTTAATTAAGCTAATTAATGTATTATTAATTAATAATTAATTGATTAATAACAATTAATAATTAATTTGTAATTATGTTAGTTGTGTATTTTTTAATTAATTAGTAATTAATTAGATATCAATTATTAACGATTATTTTGTAAATATGTTAATTAATTATATTGTTAATTGTAATTAGTTAATTAATTAATTGTTAATTAATTATGTTAATTTATTAATATGTTACAATATTGCAGGTGATGTTCATAGGGGAAAATGGTGGGAGGTAAATTAATTTTTTCAAAATCATTAATTGTTAACTAATGTTAATTATATTGCAGGAGTGGGTATATTAAATAATTCCCCTACGCTATCCAACACTCTCCTTACTGTTGCACTCACTGGAGTGGGAATAGTAATTTTTACCCTCCCGCTATCCCACGCTTTCCCTACTGTTGCACTCACTGGAGTGGGAATAGTAATTTTTACCCACCCGCTATCCAACGCTTTCCCTACTGTTGCACTCACTGGAGTGGGAATAGTAGTTTTTACCCTCCCGCTATCCAACGCTTTCCCTACTGTTGCACTCATTGGAGTGGGAATAGTAATTTTTACCCTCCCGCTATCCAACGCTTTCCCTACTGTTGCACTCACTGGAGTGGGAATAGTAATTTTTACCCTCCCGCTATCCAACGCTTTCCCTACTGTTGCACCAACTGGAGTGGGAATAGTACATTTTACCCTCCCGCTATCCAACACTAAAAATATTGATTATTTTTTAATATTATTAAGTTAATATATATGTATTAAAAAATAAAAATGCATGTTTATTTTTTTTAACTTACATTAATTATTTATTAATTTTAAGGTTATTTAAGTATTTTTAAGTATGTTTTACTTAATTATATGTATTATTTCATTCATTTTACATTACTTTTAAGACATTTAAAAAAGTCGATATTTTAACAAACTTAGGGGCACATTACGATGGCGGGCGGAAGCACCACCGCCGTGCTGGCGGATGCAAAAGCACCAGTTACCGCCGGCACGCAGCAGTCCACACGCCCGTCCAATTACGATGCGAAAAGTAGGCCAAACACCGCCGGCAAGCCAGCAACACCGTCCGCCATCAAAGTGCGCCCGTACACGTAGCGGCGCAGCTCAACTGACACACACCGTCCGACGAAACACGTCCCGCCCGGCGCATAAATTACGATGCCGCAAACAAACGGCTCCCATGGCCAAGAGATACCGTACGAGAAACCGAAGCGGTAACACGGATGCCGAGCACGGACAACGAAGAAGCGGCACCCCGAGCATGAATCCAGCACTGCAGGCCCTCCCCATGCTTCTGCTGATGCACCACCAAGGACGCAACGTACCGCGGAGACGCAGGTAGGCACACACACAACAAGTGCACGCAAACAGCGCACACAGTGCAAGGGCGGAAAAGCGGACAACCCCCACCAGCGCGTGTACACTACACATCCACCATTGCATCCACATATGACACACAGGCCAAATCGTAACATCGCGGAACACATGTGTACACACCACCTGGGACTAGGAACCAACCACCCCGTCACGGCCCCAAAGCGCCGATGACGCCGCCACACATGCGCACAACGCAGAGGCCAACCGCAGCGCCATGCATGCGTCGCACACAGACACAGGGACACAACCAAGCAGCACACACATCAGCCCCACCCCGAACGCACATGACACGTGACAGGCCTGCCACAGACATGTCCCCAACGCCCAATTCACGGACAACACCCAACGCCACACAACCGACGCACACATGTCAGTGAAGACACGCAACAGCAGGACACACCCCAGTGTAACAAACATGGCGAAGCACACAGCGGCGGCAACACCAACTAGGAGAAGCAGGGCTCCTTCGGGAAGAGGAACGCCAGTACCACACAGAAACACCCATACCACCCTGCACATATGAACAAGACATATAAAACGGAACACCAAAGAGCCCGGGGACCGACAACAGGTGGCCCAAGAATAACATTCACACACAAGGCCCAACGCAGAGCGGAAAGGCAGCCTGCCGCCCACACAAGGGAGAGCAGACAGCACTGAATGACCTTCCATTCCAACTCCGAAACCACAGCCCTACGACAGAAGCCAGTGAATACAGCCATTGTCCAAGAATAGACCAACACAGGCATGCCGAGGAGACCGACCACAGGGCAGATAGCGCATATCACAGAAGCACACAACGGACGGGGAAGAAAGAAGAAAACACTCCCCCATGTCGGCCACATGCAAGTTAATTGGAAGGAGTCACACATCACTGACCTTGAACTGTCTGAGAAGCATGTGGGAAGAGGGCCCGTGTCCTCCAAACAAGCCAACAGAACACAAGTCCTGTCTCCCTACGACTACACAGAGCTCACAGCAACCTCGGAGCGTGCACATTGCAGACTGCACACACAGCCGGAGCACGCCACCTCAACGAACCGCTGCGAAATGGCAACCGCAACACACCTACCCAACTACGCCGAACAGCTCAAGCTGTACAAAACCAACCTGTTCCATACATTGGGATGCGATCTCCTGTCCCTGCTGAACGTAAGTTACCGACTGACTTACCGCATCACATTGTTCAGCTGCGTCATGCCCGTCTTCTACTGTCGGAGGTGTCCCTACCAGCATCCCGTCGAGATATGCCTCTCCAACCCGGCATGTCTGAAGGCGGACATGCTACCACTACTCCTCCCTCTGGACGCACACGACAGGGCCTGCTCTGCCTATGGGGGCATGGCGTATGTGGCCAACATCGCACCCGCACTGAAATGGGACCACTGTGCCTCCACACGACGGATCATCGAGAACAGCTACATCGAATGTCACCCAGCATGCCCCATCATGGTCCTCCAAGGGACAACTTACGAACAACACCTTGACAGCCACCATCCGCTACATTGGCTGGCAAACATGTACACCACCAATGACATGGAAGCCCTGCTGGACGGCATCGCATACCTGACAACCTGTCAATTCGTCGGACCACAACGCAGGTTCCCCGAGTGACCTATGATGTCCAACCCCGCACCCATGCTTAGCTTCCGCACGGACTGGCCAGTCACCACCACAACAGCCATACCAAACGACCGGCAACTGTAACCACACCATCAACGACATCGCCATGACATCGGATATGACCGGGACATGCACACTGTTCCCCATCACATCCAGGAACACCGCATGCATCGTGGGAGGCAGTGGCATGGGCTCTGTGTATCGCACCCACATGGACGGAACTGCACGGACAACCAGGACACGACATGGATCCAGCGCCCATGGACACACACACCGCTCAGTGGACATGAATAGGTCGCCTGGAGTCTGTGGGTGCTGCACCCTCCCACCCCCGCCCCAGGAATCCCATACCAGGACCTTTGCATGGACGACAAGTGCATACAACAACAACACGACCCCAGTGACTGTGACATGTCCAGTAACCACCACAGTGCAACAACAAGTGGCACGCCGCTGCATGCACGCAAGCACATGCCCTGATGTCATCTCACATGCACGCGTGCATGAGGAACAACCGCAGCAAACCTGTCACATGGAACTGAGATGGACTGTGCCCATGATGCCAAGCGGTCTGGTAGGCTACATGTATACCGTCTGTGTCAAAGTCCGCAGCTCCGCAGCTATACGTAAATGTACATTAGCACAGCCTTGGCCAAGCAGATGTCACTCTGAAGCCCACATCCCACATGCAACAACCAATCACATGTAACCCCACACCCTATCCCATTTGCAATCATGCTCAGTATATCCTCAACATGTATTCCGCTGCCAGTAGTGTCCACTATACTGCATCACAGAGGACAGAAGACTCAATATAATGTTTGAAACCAAAACTGTCTCCGCTGACTCATTTCACAAGTACGAATGAGAGAGGATGAGAGTATGTGAAGTACACGGCAGTCGTGACATGACCATGCAGTCCACTGGTATTGGATGTCAACGCAAATGAGTAGCACTACTGTGGAAGACACACATGTGTCGTGTGAAGTCGTATGGACGCAGTGCTCAGGTGGGTGGGTGCGACGGGTAGATGCGCACATGCCAAGTTGGAGCACGCCGTGTTGGGAGGGGTCATGAACAGTACACCACCGCTTCCCTGGGCATTGTGAGAGGACACCTGTCGGGGGGAGTGAACACGTGTGTGCACAGCAGCCGGGCACACGTACAAAGCGGTACCAGGCGCACCTCAGCCCACCCTCTGTGGACAAGCTGGATCCTGTTGTGCGCCCGCCATGCCCCTTGACAAGGCACACACAGCCCCAGTCGACCAGGTGTAACCCCAACATAGTCAATCCGCACAGGCGATACAGGGCACGGGATGGCAGTGGAGCATGGTGTGTGAGAGGTCTCCTCGCGCTCCTCCTGGTCATATCACGCAGGCAATAGAACCTCAACGTCTAGCATGGCACAAGTCAGATGGAAGTGTAGGGGGACGCACCACAGCACGAGCAGCACTGACGTCATGGGAGGTGGCTCGCACCATCCCATCCATTGCCCATCATACCAACCACACCACATGCCATTGCGACTAAGTGCAAGCGCGTGCGCCACCACCCCCGAGCCCTCCCCAGAGAGGCCAAAGAGTGAATGTGTGGGCCATCAGCCGCAGACGGACGCAGCCTGGCCGCAAGGGCAGCCACAGCCACTGGGTGTCGCAGGTGGCGGATCCGGAAGGCGAAGACTGTGATGCATAGTCCATGCAGGCCGGGTCTCCATTTGGGGCACCACGCAGGTGGACGGCGTCCCGCCACACATCATACCCTGAGACAGCCCACTCGTGCAACTGGACCCACACATACACTCCTTGCCCTCTCTGGTGCGAGCTTGGGGCTGCCTGTGCAGGCGCTAGCCTCGCAGGTGAGCATGCATATTGGGGGAGCGAGGGGAGGACATGAGGGCTGGGGCGAAGATGACTGTATCACTGTCAGTAAGTACAAGGGATGACCCAGATGTGGAAAGGAAGAGACGTGTCCTGTGTGTACTGCAACTAGTCGCCAATCCAACTACCCCCCATGTCCGGAATGTAAGCCCGCACCTAGGCCCGCCCATCCGCCACATCGAACATACCACCAGCACGACAACCTTCCCATTCGAAACACTGACTGGGGGTGGCGACCAGTGTACAATCATGTGTAGCCTACCCACGCGTACATGTGGGCCCTCCATGATCCATGTCACCTGCGGCAAAGTCATGACATGCGCAATGAGGGAAGTGAGGAGAGCTGTCCGCCCCACGCGCAGAAGGTGCATCAGCTCCACAGACCCAGCAGCGAGTCCAGCAGGGGTCACATGTGCAGGGGCAGCTGTGCCTGGTGTGAAGGCACATGCACATAGACAGCACATCGACCAATGTGTAGTCTGCCCACATCTACAGTCCATCATCATGCGGACATAGGAATTGAACACAGGGCAACACATCTTCAGTTGGTGCACCGACCGTGACCAACAATGCGCAATCATCGACGTACCCGCCCTGTGCATGGCCCCCCACCCAACGGAGGCACATCCAGTGCCACCATCCCACACACACAAGCCTTCCACGGAACATGCTGTGTCCAATGGTCAGTACAGAGTCAGCGCCCATCTGGTGGATCCTGAACAGGAGACACATGCACACACATGCCAGCTCCCACTATGTACGTCTGCCACCTGGCACGTGCAATGTAACCTCTCACCTGTGACGTGTGACTGCAAGCACACAGCCGTCTTGGCATGGGGCTGTCAATGTGGACACCTGTCAATGTTTCGGGAGGTGTGATCCGTACAGTGCTGTACATAGGGTGCAGTGCTGACACCTACTACTGTCTCATATCCCCTCGTGCCACAGGTCCCACTTGTTTTGGCCGCTCAGCCTGTGCCCACATCATCGTCGTCGTGTGCCATACTCATCCAGCCGCGGAAGCAGTTCCATGCTCAGCAGACATTCATGTTGCCGTGGCGTTGCCGCTTGACGGATATGCAGTCAGTCCCCATCAGCACGCCCCGCAAGTCATTGGGGCCTAGATCCCCATGTGCATGCACATGGCAGTGGTTCGTATCACTAGCCATTGCCATTGTTGGGAGACCTGTGTAAGTGTATTGTGGCCGTGCCGTCCCAGCTTGACAGCTGGGCTGTGGCTCATGTGCTTGCTCAGTCATGTCAGTGATGTGTATGCGAAATTGCTATGTGTCGTGTTGCTTTGACATGTGTCCTCTGCCATTGTCCCTAGGCGGAGACCGAACATTGACCGCCCATACCAATTGCTGGCGGACATGGACGATACAGAGGTTATTAGGAAGTTTCGGCTGGACAGGCCAACCCTGCATCGACTGTGTGCCATGTTAGAACCCCATCTCCGTCCCCGCAGGGTGTATCCGACTGCTGTCACCCCCACGGCTAAGGTGATGGCCGCCATGCATTTCTTCGCCACTGGGTCATTCCAGCACACAGTGGGCATTGGAGGAGGGATGTCCCAGCCCATGTTCAGCAAGGTGCTGAGGGATGTACTGGCAGCCATGATGCTGTACCGAAACAGGTACATCCGCTACCCCAGGGCTCGTGAATTGGCGGCAGTGAAGGGTGCATTCTATGCCCTTGGCAGAATCCCACACGTCGTTGGAGCCATTGACTGCACACATGTCGGCCTTGTTCCACCACAGGCCACTGAGCACCTGTACCGCAACAGGAAGCACACGCACTCCCTGAATGTGCAAGTGGTGTGCCTTGCGGACATGGTGATCACCCACA
The DNA here is from genome assembly GCA_963921515.1 of Calotriton arnoldi. Classification (NCBI taxonomy): domain Eukaryota; kingdom Metazoa; phylum Chordata; class Amphibia; order Caudata; family Salamandridae; genus Calotriton; species Calotriton arnoldi. The sequence goes on from CAWUFW010020942.1 coordinate 92,839, forward strand.
TGTGTGCAAAGTTCCCAGGCTCGGCCCATGACGCACACATAATGCGCAACAGCATCTTGCCACGACTGATGTCCAATATGCAACAGGATCGTGCCTGTATTGTCGGTGAGTATGTGGAGTGGTGTAGCGTGCTGGTTGTGCGATGCTGTCCCCTGTCCAGTTGGAATTGCAACGGTTCTCTGTGTCCCTCACACCCAGGTGACTCTGCGTACCCGAATGGGGCATGGCTGCTCAGTCCATTGAGGAATCCTCGCACCCCAGCAGACGATCTCTACAATGAGGCATATGGGAGGACCAGACGTGTGGTCGAGCGTACCTTTGGCCTCCTCAAGTCCAGGTTCAGGTGCCTGGACCGCACCGGGGGTGCGCTGGCGTACTCCCCACAGAAGGTGTGCCAGATAATGGTGGCGTGCTGCATGCTGCACAATCTGGCCATTCGGAAGCAGATCCCCCTCATCGTGGATGACGGAGATCAACCAGGGCCCCAGCCCGCAGACCAGGACAGCTCGAGTGAGGAGGACAGCGGAGAGGAGGAAGCTGGTAATGTGCGGCAGCAGCTCATCGCCCGCTACTTCACTTGACGGTGAGTGTCCATGTACGACGGCTGATGTGGCTGTATCTGTGCAGGTGTGTGTGTGCTGTGTCAGGGTGGCCGTTTGTTCACTGCGTGCTGTGTGTCAACGCTCCATGGCCAGGGTAGTATGCCACTGTTGGTGGCTGTGGCATTGTGCCCTATTGCTCTGTGCGATGTGTGTACATTGCTTGTAGTTGTTGACATGTACTGTGTGATGGGTGTGTGACACACTCATTGAATGTGCTCCTGTTCTGTCTCCCACCCCTAGGTCCCTACAGGCCCTCCGGATTCAATTGCCATGCCACGCATCAGGTGCCTTTCCGCCCAAGGTGGCCGTTGTATTCCGTACAAATAAAACACAGGGCACAAACAGCAGTTAGTGAAAAAGGTGCATTTATTACAAACTGTGACATGTGATTGTGTGTAAGGTGATGACAAAAGTGGTGCGTGCAGTGACAATGAGCTGTCGGTCATGGCTGCGTGATGATCAGGGTGTACCCACTGGTTCTATGTCCATAGTCCAACACACACATGCCATCCAGATGGCTGTGTGGAGTGGGATCGTAGTCCAAGTCAATGCAGTGGCTGGTCAAGGAAGGCTGGCGGAAGGCTGGCTGGCTGCCTCACTTGCGTTTGGAGCGTGCGAAGTCCTCCCGGGAGATCTGTTTCCACTTCGGACGGCCCCTTCCACGTTTGCGAGGGGGGGGTGCCTGCTTGCGACATGCTGGTGGTTGAGCTGTGCTCACTGGCTGTGGACGCAGGGGAACTGGACACTGCTGCTCCACCCTGCGCCCCGGCAGGTGGTGGCGGAGGGGGAGCTGCTGTCCCTGGCTGTGACCTCACCGCCACCACCAGCTGTCCCATGAGGTCCACGATTTGGCCCATACGGGCGTCCATGGACCTCAGCACCCCCAGCACCTCACGCGTGTCTGAAGCAGACTGGACCCATTGTCCTTGGGCCTCTTCATAGGCCCCAAGGACTCTGGCCATTTGAGGCAGGGCATGGCTCCCAGGGGAGGCTGGCGTTTCCCTGACCCTGCTCCTCCTACCAGTCCTGCTGCCACCGGCCTGCCCACTAGCCACATTGCTCACCACGGTCCTCGCTGTGGCTCCCAGGGTGGATCCAGTCGGCCGGGCCACCACCTGCGCTGGGGCTGGTGCCAGCGAAGACGTGGCGGTGGTGGCGGCGGTGGTGGTCGGTGCGGCGATGGTGGCGGTTGCGGCAGTGGTAGTGGCCACAATGACCGTGGGTGTGGCCGCAACGACAGTGGCAGCAGGGGGCTGGGAATGTTCAGCAGCCCTGGATGATGGGTTGGTGGGTAGGAGGGGTCCTGGGGAGCGGCTGGGCCCTGCCACACCAGATGGGCCTGCTTGGTGGTCCGTGTCCGAAGAGGAGGACAGATCCTCCAGATCCGTGTGTCCTCGTTGGGGGCTTGTAGGCTGGCTGTGCTGGCTGCTGGCTCCATCCCCAGCATCCAGCAGTTCGTCACCTGTGGAGAGAATGAGATTTGTTATTGTGTTGCACCTGGCGAAGTATGTATTTGTCGTCTGACATTGACAGTTCGTGCAATCTCGTACATGGGTTTCCCGGAGGCGTGTGTGTGGCTGTAGCATCTGTAGTTGTGTGTGCTTGGCAATGGGACTGTGTGCTGTGCACATGTGGCATGGGACGGATTGGCCATGCCGATGGGTGTGTTGCTGTGCCCCTACTTATTGTGACTCTGGTGTATGCGGGCTCCTGGCCCATCCTGGGTCTGGTTTGTACTTTGCTTTTGGTGTTCAGATGGGACGCTTAGGAACGCATATGGCAACATGGGGGCCATGCCCCAGATTCGCATTTGGGAGGGAATATGCTTTTGGGGTTCAAATGGAACGCTTAGGAACGCATATGGCAACATGGGGGCCATGCCCCAGATTCGCATTTGGGAGGGGATATGCTTTTGGGGTTCAAATGGAACGCTTAGGAACGCATATGGCAACATGGGGGCCATGCCCCAGATTCGCATTTGGGAGGGGATATGCTTTTGGGGTTCAAATGGAACGCTTAGGAACGCATATGGCAACATGGGGGCCATGCCCCAGATTCGCATTTGGGAGGGGATATGCTTTTGGGGTTCAAATGGAACGCTTAGGAACGCATATGGCAACATGGGGGCCATGCCCCAGATTCGCATTTGGGAGGGGATATGCTTTTGGGGTTCAAATGGAACGCTTAGGAACGCTTATGGCAACATGGGGGCCATGCCCCAGATTCGCATTTGGGAGGGAATATGCTTTTGGGGTACATGCTGTGAGCCATGGGTGCCGAACGTGACATGTGTTGTGGCAGCATGACAGTGCATGGTTTGAGGTGTGTGCATGCTTGACATGGCCTGCATATTTGCTGTCTGTTGTGATTACTGGACATGGCATTGGACGCATCGTTATGAGTGAGTGATAGTTGTGTGCCAGCCAACGTATTGCAGTTGTCCCATCTCCTTGGTGTGCGTGCTGCCCTGTGCCATGTGCATCACTGCAGTGCTCGGGGGGGGGTGTGGCCCATGTTGTGTGTTGTTGCTCACAGTGTGTCGTGCGCTTAATTGACTTCTGGCACATGGTTGGTCATGGGCATGTATCTTAGCGTGACTGCTGTATGTGTGGCAGCTGTGCGGATGACATGCCTTTCATGAGACTGGGGCTGACGGATGGATGGTATGTTGTATGTGCATGGTGTGTCTGTGTGTTTGATGGGTTCAGTGGTGTTCGTGTGCAGATATGTTGTTCCGCTCTGTTGCGTCTAGTGTTGTTTGTCTTACATAGGCGTAGTTGTGGGGTGTGTGGTTGACAGGCAGTAGGGGCTACATGGACAGGACTTCAATGGTGTTTCGGTTGTGTGTGATGAGTTGCACAGTGGCTGCCGTGTGGTACTATATTCAGTGTGGCTTGTGCATGCAGACGTGGCTCCTTGGGTGTTGCTATGTATGTGATGGGTCATGTGGGGTGTGAGTCTGTTGTTCATGTCCGTGTGCACATTGTTCTCTTGTTCGTGACGGTGGGCGGTGCTGCGTGTTCGTCTGCTACGTGACATGTCCCATGTGTTGGTCGTGTTATGGTCCTCATGCCTCCAGTAATCCAGCCCTGTCCAGTTTCCCACCTGCAAGTTGTTCGTGCGTGCACTGTACTGGATGCCACATGGCTCTAAGCGGGGGTGCTCCATGTTGCAGGTCTGTGGGGGTGGGGGGTGTTGTGGGTCATGGGGTGGCTGGACACCCACTGACACCGATTGCTGTGGACCGTGATGTCTGCCTTTCGGCTGTCGTTGTGCACTGCGGTGGCTGACACGTGGCTGTGGGGTATGGGGGATGCTCCTCCTTGCTGTGCTGTGGGACTGGGGCCTGGTGTGTGTTGTACTTGGGCTGTCCACCCTCCCACCCACTGCACTTTGTGTTCCTGCCACTTACCTGTTACTTGTCGGTTAGTGCAGCTGTGGCGGACACATGGGTGTGGTGGGTGCTCGTTGTGGCGCTTCTGGCATATTTGGGGACCTGTTGGTGGTTACGTGGCTGGCTGAGTGTACACATGTCCCCACGCATCTTACAGTTGTTCGGTTTGGGCTGTGTGTGGTGGTGTCTGTTGCATGTGTGTGTGATGTGTTGTGTATTGTGTGCTGGACATGGGGGTGTTTGTCCCTGGGAGCTGTGGCATGGTAGTTGCGCATGTGAGTACATAGCGGTGTGCTGGTATACATTAGTTTGTACTTACCAGCCTCCACTCCCTGCTAATCCGGCGAGGATCTCCGGATGTATTACGACTCGCACCTTCTCCTCCCACGCTTTGAAGGTCTTAAAGAGCGCGGGATTCCCTCCGCCAGTGACGGCAGCCAGCTCTCTGTTTTTGCCCTCCTTCTTCTTGACCAGGCTCTTTACGTCATTCCAACGTTTGTTAATTTCTACTCTGTTCCTGGGCAGGGTCCCGACTGCATTGACCTGGTCTACGATCCGGTTCCACATTCTGTTTCTGGTGGCTAGTGGTGTGTGCTGGACCATGTTCCCATAGATTTGTGGGTACACCTTGATGATCTCGTCGACCATGACCGTCAGCTCCATGGGCGTGAACTTGGGCATTCTTTGTGGTGCCATGGTGTTTGTGGTGCTGGTGCGGTGTGTGTTGTGTAATGTGCAGGGGTTTGTGGTGCCGGTGTTTGGTGGTGGTGGTGGTGGTGGTGTTGGTGGTGGTGGTGGTGGTGGTGGTGGTTGTGATGTGTGCGTTTCTGTGGTGTGCTGCTGTCCTTGCTGTGTCACTGTGTCCTCTCCTCTCCTCTCTGGTTTGCAATGTTGCAAGGGGTTGTGGTCTGTGGGAGTGCTGCTTTTGTACTCACCTATGTGGGTGTGTCCTCATGGTCTGTTGTTTTCAGGTGTGTTGTGTCTGGGGTTCTGGCCTTTGTATTTTTTGTTTGTCCGGGGGTGTTTTCGGGATGTGTACTGTGCTTGTGTATTTGTGCGTGCCTTGCTGTGTGGACTTGTTGGCCATGTTGTGTGCTATTGGTTTTGTGTGCGGATGGTTTCTGTGCAGGTACGTTGGCGCCATGGCTTCTGCCGTGTCGATTCTCATCGGCGTTGTTTGCGCTGGCGGGCGGTATATTTGTGGTTTTTCCGCGCTCATGTCGGTGCGATCGTAATTTCACATGCTGTGTGTCGGCCGTGAGGGCGGGCGGTTTTGTGTTGTCGTGCGTGTTTCCGTCCGTGGCGGGCGGTTTGACTCCGACTCGGACGTTGGCGGGCGGTATTTTGTGTGATTTTTCGCCGATGGCGGTTTTCGGTTTGTGTAATCGTAATGGCGTGGTCGGTGTTCAGGCGGTGTGTGCGGGCGGATTTTTGCCGCTTCCATGCCTGGCGGATTTATTTACGCCGGGTATCGTAATGGGCCCCTATATTATTTACAACGATATTTAGGATTCGATATTTTTGTACTTACCTGTTTGTAGATAGGAATTTGATATTCTGGTAGTCGATATTTTGCACTGATGCTGGGAAACACAAGTGCTGTACCATCTAACCACAGGGCAGCTCATCCTTGATGTAGCAGTGTACTACATGCCATACACATCGACTTCTTTGGATGTCATAGTGTCAGTATGTCGAATGAGTGAAGAAAACAACGTCTGAATGCAGGTCACTTGTGCATTTCACGTGACCATGAGTCCTGTCAATGTTGTGGTTGTGTGAGTCTCTGGGTAAGCTGTTCACCACATCTCATCTATAACTCAGGCCATGCTTGTGTACCCTGACATACGTAGGAGGAGACCACCCATCTTTTGACCTGTCCCCTTCCTGGCGACGATGGAGGACATCGAATTCATCTGGAAATTTTGTTTGGTTCGCCGCACACTACGAAACCTATGTGCCCAGTTGGAGCCCCATTTGAAGCCCAAAAGAATATATCCGGCTGCATTGTCTGCTACAATTAAGGTTATGGCTGCACTGCATTTCTTCGCTGCTGGGTCTTTCCAGTACACTGTTGCCAGCGCCAGTGGGATGGCACAGCCCATGTTCAGTAGGAGTTGCGTGACGTCCTGTCAGCATTGATGCCTTACAAGGACAGTCATGTCCACTTCCCAAGGATGGATAGATGGATAGATTGGCAGCTGGCAGTCCTATGACCTGGGAGTCATTCCAAATGACATTGCCCTCATTCCACCACAGGCAAGTGAGCACATCTATAGGACCTGCAAACACTACCACTCCAACAACGTGCAAGTGGTATGCCAGGCGGATCAGATCATCTCAAACGTGTGTGCAAAGTATCCTGTGTCGGCACATGACTCCCGCATCTTGCGGAACAGCACCATACCCCAATTGATGGCCAATCTGCACCAGAGCGGGCCTGGCTTGTTGGTCAGTGGGCTGTGTCAATGACTGTGATGTATGTGTGACATGCTGCTCTCCCCACATATTCAGATCTCACTATATGCCTGTTGGTCTCACAACTAGGTGACTCTGGGTATCACAATCGTCTGTGGTTGCTGTCCCCACTGCGGTATCCAACAACATCGGGGAAAGTCCAATACAATGCTGCACATGGGAGGACACGTCGCGTGGTGGAGCGCACTTTTGGACAGCTCAACTCAAGATTTATGTGCCTGGACAAGACTGGTGGTGCACTTATGTACTCACCACAGAAGGTATGCCAGATGGTAGTCGCCTGCTGCATGCTACACAACCCGGCCTTGCGCAGAAGGATCCCCTGATTCTGGACGACGATGAACAGCAGCAGCCCCCCGCTCCCAACCCACACATGCCCAGTGACGATGACAGTGGTGAGGAAGAAGGCCTTGACCAGCGTCAACAGCTCATCGTCAACAACTTCCGTTGAGTGTAAGTTAACAATGAGCGACTATGACTGTGTCTGTGTGCCTTGCTGTTGTCTCACAAACTTTGAGAATTGTTGCTGGCATTTTGTACACATACAGGACAATGCGCAGGATTAGAAAACTTGGGCAGGCAGAGACCGAGCACCCAGAAGCACCCATGAGCACAGGACCCAATCGCTATAGTGCCTCTAGCTCTCCTACTCACTCAGAGGAATTCAAGCGAGTGTACACAAGTAGATAAGTTGAAGATAAGAAACGCTTTGAAATGTGCATTTTTACTACAATGTCAAAACATGTAACATACGTGCCACAACAAGTTGAGTATGCATGAGTACAAAAACAGTTACCATAGTGACACATCCATATCACATGAAGCAAGATGTCATATCAATAATCCCTCTGGACGGAGACCCACGAGCATATCCCCCCACCCCTTGCTGGGAGGGGTTGTATGAGATGTCCCAGGTCTATGGGCTTTGTCAGCAGACCCCATTCCTCAGCCAATACATGGTGAAATGTACATCCCTTGTGCTGTGTCGTTCTCATCACTGGATGGATCACTCTCCAACTGTGGGGCAACTAGCCCGCCTCCCCATGACATCTAAAAGGCACCCGTGACCTCTAGCAGCTGTGACACTTTGTTGAGTCGGGGTGCTAGGGCCTGACCAGAACAGAATGATAACAGACAATGTCCTCCGACCACGGACAGAATGGGCAGGGACCGCGTAGAGAACAAGCTCTGCGGACACTTCTCATGTGACAAAGAAATACTAATGTATTTGCAAAACGACTACGCCATGTAAGTTTCATGCGCTACAGCTGCATGATGGAAGCCGGGCTCATGCCAGTCGACAATGTCCATGACGGTCAGATGACAGCCTCCCCTTGCTCAGGTCAGTGGTACCAAGCAAAACAGACCGCAGAGGTCAGCAGAGTCAAAGCAAATGCAGACAGGGCAAAAGTCAGAGAGCTGAATGACAATTCCTGTTAGTAGGCGTGAAAAAGGTAAAAGGATATTGAATTAGTCACCAGCAGTTCCTGTTGCTCTTAAGTAGTTACGAATCGAAGAAGGCACAGGCAGCTTCGAAAGCAATCAGTTCCAAAAGACGATCCAAATCATCTTCAGCGAAAAGGACCGCCATCCAATCCAGCAGTATGAAGGAACAGATGTGCTGCTTGCACCACGAGGATGAAAGGAGCATCCCATGGCAACCTGGGAGAGGTTCGATGTAGGCCTGGCACAGGAGCCTTTGCGCAAATGCACAGGCGCAGCTGGCAGCCTGTCTGACACATTGAAAGGCATCCCACAAACGTGTATCACTGGAGCAGTCCTGATCGTGGACCAACAAAGGACTCACCCACAGCTCATGATCCAGGGCAGCAAGGGATGTGTTGGAAAGGCAGACATCCATGGCCCAGTGAAAGGGGCATCGTCGACAACAGAACACAGGTTGCACGGAGGTGAAATATGCATAGCGGAAGGTTAGCCTATAACTGATGCGTAGCACAGCTAATGGGACACATCCAAAGAGAAGCTGCATGCGGTCACGGTACAGTTGCAACTGACCGGGGTTCGCCTGGACCACAGGACAGGCAGACATGGCGTGAGAGCACTCTTAGAAACAGCGCTCAGCTGCACAGCCACAAGTAGTGATATCAAACCGCTAAATGCAGTCTGAAAATTGGAGGAATGACACCCGGTAGTACTCCAAAAATAGCATGAAACGAAGGGACAAGGCCAGAGCCCACAAGTTTGAAAAAAGTGTGCAACGGCCTTCAGTATCAGAGGCTTCCGATGATTTCTGTGTCAGTCCCCCAGAAAAAAGTGGGAGTGCCGTGTTCAGCAGTGACTGAATTGCGCGGGACGGTCAAGGCACCTGGAATTCGAAGGTCTCAGGGCTGGTGTGTGAGCGACTACTTGTTGAAACAGAAGCCCATTGTGCCTGCACACTTTTTGAAGTATGCTTTCACTGTGGGAATGTGAGGCCACAAATGACTATCCACAATCACATATGGGGGAGTAAGGAGAACATTGCTACAGCATGGAACACGGCATGCAACAGTTCCTATATACATGATGACTGCCCTGTAACCGCAGCACTTGTGCTCATTCAGGAGAAGATAACTTCGGTTGTAAAACAGATTTATAGTGGGTATGTTGTCAGGGACTGGTGTTCATGTGGGTAAACCTGCCTAGATCGTACATGTCACATGAAAATCCCTGGGCAACAGTACTTGAGTGTGTGAATGCGACAATGACACCATCGTCCACATGACAGGATGTGTTGTGATGCTGGCTCTTGTGGGCACACTGCTAAGGATGTCATTGTTCTGCGCTATGTGATCTGTGACAACTTCCGTCATGTCCATGATGATGTGATTAGGGGGATGGGAGCACACTGCTTCACATCCCAGCACAGTTCACCCTTCGGCATTCTGGTAAATGCAGTTCAGTCATGATGCTTAATTGTCATGTGACTGAGGTGTTTCAACTGTGTTGGGCAGGGAGAGGGACAGAGACCCGAGTAGATTTTGGCAGCTTCCTCAGCAGACACCGATCACAATGTATCTTACCCCTACTGATGTTGGAGGATAACGCAACACACATGTGTCTAGAGATTCACAGCACTGACCTGCACCAACCTTGGTGACACACGACAATGGTAACGGAAGTAAGCTTTTCAACTGAACTGCATCTACCAGGATGCTAAGGGCTAAACTGTGTTGGGAGGTGAAGTCGTATGCTCCAGTCCCCCTGCTGTCCATGTTGATGGTGTTTTCCGGTGTTATCTGTAATGCATATTGTACAGGGTTGCCTCGTGGTGTGCTTTTGCGGTTGTTCCACAATATGGCAACGCACTGTTATTTCCTTGTGTCTTTCCAGGTTCCTCCACTCTCTCAATGGATTTTCGCTTTTACATATTCGGATACAATGCAATGTGAGTCAACATGCTACTTACTGTGATGAAAATGCTCTTGACACAAAGGCATACTGTTGTGAGTTGTGTTTATTTTGCAATGAGTGACAGGTGAGGGGTGAAGTGGAAAGTGATGGTAAATGGAGGGTAGAATACACAATGGTAGAGTTCCAAAGTCCAACCGAACACTCCCATCCTTGTGGCAATGTGGTTTGGTATTTACAACAAAGTCAATGCTCGGTTTTACAGTGGTGTCATCAGCGGTTGCTCCGAGAACTGGTACGGCATGGTGCTGTGCCACATGATCCTCCTGGGGTCTTTTTCGGACGCCCCCTCTGCCGTTTGGCCGGGGGGGAACCTGCTGAATGCTCAGAGGTGTCTGAGGATTCGCTGTGGTGTGACTCACCCCTCCCTGTGGCCGCTGCTGAGGTGGTGTGACTATCATCCGGCTGGCCACGGGGGGGTTGGCAGCGATTTGAGCCGCATACATGTCCCTCAGGACACCCACAAACTGGCCCATGTACTCCACATGTTGTCCCAAGCGAGTGACCATGGAGCTCTGCAGCCGGCGGAGTTCCCGCTGTTCTTCAAGGACCTGGCCCATCTGTCCCTGGTTCTGCTGGTATGCACCAAGGACAGTTTGCACGGTGTCCAGGGCCACTGTCTCATTGTCCTCCTGTGGCTGTCCCCCAGTTGTCCTCCCACATGCCCTGCTGCCACGGACCTGTGGCGGCGCCTGGCACTGCCGCTGCTCACTGTCCCCAGCACCCCGAGGCTGCCTGGTGGTATTCGCAACTGCTGGCACAGGGACAGTGTTGGAGGCAGCGGTGGTGATGGTGGAGGTGGCTGCCACACAGGTCGTTGCTGCAGGGGTCTGCGTTGGCGGTGCAGATGTTGTGGGAGTCGTGGTGGTGGTGGTGGGGACAGTGAGGGCTAGAGACTGAGCTGTCCTGGGCACGCCGGATGGGCCAGGTCGGTCCTCCTCATCAGAAAAGACCAGGGAGTCTGCATCTGAGGGTTCACCTTCCTGGGGGGAGACTGGCTGGGCTCGTCCATGGCATGGGCACCAGCTGTTGCTGGCGAGTCACCTGTTGAAGAGAGGTTATGTTGTCAGCATGTTCAGTACACAGCACAACTTTGATGTTCATGTTTAGCCCATTTCATTTGAGATGGCCTTACTTTTTACCTTGGCATTACTATGCATTCAGTACAGTTTGTCAGCAGTCGAACATGATGTGGAGGTACATACATTGCTCGTTAGCGATGTGTCATGGCTGAAGAAACAAAATCATATGTATAGATATTGTATTTCCAAGGACATGTCCTCTGGTACCAACTTGTTGCTCATCCGATTCAGTTCATGCTTGGGCATTTGTGTCTTTTCTATGAGTATCTGACTACTATGCCGCAACTTCATGATTTGTGTTATGCTTTTTGTACTTACCTCCTGTGGTTTGTGAGGTTTGACAGAGTTTCCATGCATGTGTTGTGTTGACCTGAGTCTTTCTGCTTTGAGGCAATGGGACTTGCACATTGGCTTTTTGTGACCGCGTTCTTGTATTTTGCTTTGCAGTTACATGTGACTTCATCACCGACACTGTGAATCATGTGGCCTCTCGATGGTATTGGCTGTATGTGCACTGCCTACAACTTATGGGGGGGTTCCAGAGTTGGCTACCAAGTGTGGGATGTGGGGGTCATTTGGCTCCATGCTGTCTGTGAGGGAAGACAGAGGGCCTTGTGGGAGTTGTGGCCTTGCTGTCAGGACTCAACAACCCCCTCCCCAGTTAGATGGCTACCTACCTGTTAGGAGGCACTGTCGACGGAGTTAGCTGACACATGGCTGTGGGGTAGGGAGGGTCGGCCATGCTGTTTGGGAGGGAAGACAGAGGGCCTTGTGGGAGTTGTGGTCTTGCTTTCAGGGCTCAACAACCCCCTCCCCAGTGAGATGGCTACCTACCTGTTAGGAGGCACTGTCGACGGAGTTAGCTGACACATGGATGTGGGGTGGGGAGGGTGGGCCATGCTGTTTGAGAGGGAGGCCAGGGTGCATGAGCTGACTACCTACCTGTGAGGTGCGGCTGAGTGAGGAAATGCTCGCCTTGTGATCCATTCATATTGAAAGCATGCATTCCACATGAGCTTGATGTGGGCTGGCGATTGAGGCTCACTTGTTGTGCACAATAGTACATTGCAGTGTGATGGGAGACATTTGTTAGTACTTACCAGCCTCCACTCCCCCCTCGATTCCTGTGAGACTCTCTGGATGCATTATGGCAAGCACCTTCTCCTCCCATTCGGTGTAGGTTAGTGGTGGAATGGGAGGTCCACCACCAGTTCTCTGGGCCGCCGCGTGGTTCCTCTGGGCCCGATGCTTGACCTGGCCCTTGAGGTCGCCACACCACTTCCTGATGTCACGCACAGTGCGTAGGGTGGTCCCTATGTCATTGACTTTGCTGTGGATCCTTGCCCACATCTGATTCTTGCGTGCAAGTGGGGGGTGTTGGACCAGGTGCCCAAACAAATGTGGTTCTACCCTGATTATCTCGTCTATCATTACTTTCAACTCTGAGTCGGTGGATTTGGGCATTGTCTTGGGGGGCATGGTGCAAATGAATGAGGGGTGCAGGGTGCAAGGTAGTGGTGGAGATATGTGAAGTATGTGAGGTGTGTGGGTGGAAGTGGTGTTGTGTGGAGATAGGTGTGTGTGATGCTGTGCAGTGTGAGTCAATGGTGTCCTGTGTCTCTGTCTCGGCTTGTGGTGTGCAAAGGATGCTGGTCCAGGAAGGGGTTGGTTTTATACTGCGGTATGTGGGTGTGTCCACATGAGTGATGACCTCCAGATGTCTCTTCCATGCTGTGCATGGCTTTCCTTCCCAGGAGCAAGTTGGGGTGTATCATTGTGGCGTGTGTGTTGTGATTGAGAGCGGCAGGGAGTACAAGCACACTTCGGACATAGTTGTGAAGTTGGTTCCGTCTGCCATTCATTTGGCCTATGTGCATGCGCGGCGGTTGGACGCAGTGCTCGGTCCACCGGCTCCGCATTCTCATCGTAATTCACAGTGCGGTCATGCCGCGGCGGGAGCGGCCTTTTCAGACAGTTGAACAGCTTTCCCCGTCCGCCGCGGTCGAATTTGCAGCTTTTCCGACCGTGGTGGACGGTCTTTTGTGACATCTGTCCGCCGCGGTCTGATTTTGCATACATTGCATCGTGATTTGACCGACGGAAATGCCGCGGCTCATGCGGGGGGATTTTTTCCGGAACCATGGCGGTCGGAAGGCTTTTCCGTGCGCCATCGTAATTGGGCCCTTAATGCTTCAGATTAGTATACTATTTTCATACAAAATGAGATAAAGGGCAAGATACAACATCACCTCGCAAAAAGGGAAACGATTAGTCTCTCAAATTGGCTACACTAAGAGTCTGATTATGACTTTGGTGGTTCGGCGCCGGGTCCATACCCGCCGGCGCACTGCCAAAGGCGTGGTCAGACCACCCGCCAGATTACGAGTTTCTTCCTGTTTGGCGGGCTTTGTTTTTGACGTTCCCATGGTCATGCCCTGAAAATGGGCACCACAATGAGAATGCCAAAAAATAGTTCTTGAACAGCATGTCCATGCCGTGCAGGAACTGGTGTGCATGCATACAGGGGGATACATGTTGTGCCCCTCTGTGTGCATTCACAGGGCATGAGGCACCAGGCGGCCTTGTAGGGCCCCCTTTGTTTCCTCTCTGCCATATTTTTAATGGCGGTGGAACCACCATGAAAACCGTAGCAGAGAGGAAGCTTGTAATATGCTTGGTGGGACCACGGAGGTACCACCAAGCATATTACTGCCTCCTGAATGCCGCAACACGGCCAGGGAACAGCGGCTCCCTGGTGGCTACGGCGGGGCTGTGGAGGTCCAACCGCACTTGTTGTAATAGGGTAGTCGGGAGACCCCCACTGCTGCGCCCTCGTGTGTCTGGCGGTCCGTGGACCACCAGACTCTTATTCAGGGTCTTAGAGTGAAGAAAGTACAAGCAGAGAAACAGTCAACTGGACATGTACTAATTATCACTCTAATGCATGCTATGAGAGGGCCATGCCAAAATATTACATTATCATTAATGTAAAGGAACACAACCATCCCCTAAATGTCACAAATAGTGAAGTGAGGCATGCACTACAACATTTAAGGGCCTTATTATGAGTTTAGCAATGCAGGTGTGGGACTTCCCTGCTCCCACATCACCAAACCCGTGCAGGAGCTGCCTGCCAGATCAGAAGTTTTCTCCTGGTCTGGTGGGTGGTCCTTTGGTGTTCCCAGAGTGGTGCCTATGTATGAAATAGGTACCGTAATGGGAATGTCAAAGGCAGTACATGCACGGCATGGACTACTACTGTGCGTGCTGTGCAAGTACTGGTGTGCAAGCACACAGGAGGGCACATGTTGTGCCTCCCGTGTGCATCCACAAGGCGTGAGGCACCAAGGGGGGGGCCTGTAGGGCCACTTTTGTTTCCTCACCACCACACTTTTCATGGCAGTCACACCACCATGTAAAGTGTGGCAGTGAGGAAGCTCTTAGCTGTGCTTCGCAAAGCATATTGCAGTCTCAAGACCACTGCACTACCACCAGGGATCTCTGATCCCTGGTGGTTGCGGTGGTCACAGGGTGACCCAACCACCCTGGTCCTAATAGGGTAGTCAAAAGACCTCAACTGCCACGCCCCCGCAAGTCTGCCAGTCCATGGACCACCAGACTCAAAATAAGCCCCTAAGGCAGGCAAGTACCAGTTCCCAAGAGCCCACAACTAAAATATTAAAAGATTAACTTCCCAAAGTCTCCAACCACATCAGAGGCCAGCTACCAGCTTTACTCACTTTAAAACACTTAGGGGCCGATTCCGATTCGGGTCGGAAATATCTCCGACCGAGCCGGACCCGGAGAGATTTCCGACCGAATCGGACACTAGCAGCCCGACCGAACGAGTACGATGCGCACGTATGCCATCGGACTCGAGTCGGTCGGACTCCCATTGAAGTCAATGGGAGCCCGTCGTACAATGCGTGCGCGGGCTCCCATTGACTCAATGGGTGCGAGGTGGACAAGGGCGCCCCCTACAGCGTGTAGCGCGCGAAGCGACTCGCGCCGTACACACACAGGTAGGGGGGACCCATGGGTCCCCCCTGTGTGCGACTCGCGCGGCTACGAGTACAGGGGGGTCCGACACGGACCCCCAAAGTAGGCTCCGACTGCTTTTTGGAGCCGGACGGCGCTAGTCGGTCGGACTGCTCGCGGCGCGCATCGTACTTGCCCAGCCGGGGAACGTCTCCATTGCGAGGTGCGCAGCGCATCCGTGCGAGTCGGTCGGTGCGGTTGGGACGGGCGTACGAGTCAGTCGGCGAATTTGCACGCACTCGCATCATACTCGTTCACCCGGACGCACGTACGATTCGGTCGGGAATAAGGGCTCCGAATCCGATCCGGTGCAGCCGAATCCAATTCGGTGCCCTACCGGCCGAGATCGGAATCGGCCCCTTAGTAGCATGAACTAAAAAAAACACCACTGCCACTAGAAGATACCAAGATGTTCAAATTCCTGAAAATGTAACTATCACACATATGAGGAACCCCTCCTCTTATATGATCACCAAAACACCAAAAATGTATCATTATATTTTCGACCACTGATATTTTACTAAAACTAGCACAATGTCAAACATGGCTGATGGATAGCATATTCAAAATGTGCCCCAAACCATTCACTCAGATATACACCTTACATGGTTGGTACCAAAATACTAATATACCATTCCTATATGCCCTACTACCTAATAAACAAAGTAGTACTTATTCAGAACTATTAACCCACATTAAAAGTTAAACAAACTACACCCTACATAAAATAATAACAAATTTTGAACAAGCCATGATTCAAACTATGCTAAAACTTCACCCACACACAGTCATACAAGGCTGTTACTACCACTTTATTTGTGTTCAGTATTTGGAAACACCTCAAACAATCTAAACTAAGGGGGTCATTACGATGACTGGCGGCTAGCCACCGCCCGTATGGCGGTGGTGATCCACCCGCCATTTCCCTCCGCCCGCATGCCATTTCCCCTGCCACATTACGATGGCGGGGGGGAGCCCGGCGGACGGAAAGACCGTCCGCCGTTTTTCCGCCGGTCACACAGGTGACCGGGCGGAAAAGGGCAGTAATATGGTGGCGGTGTCTGCAAGACACCGCCATCCATATTATGATGACTGCGGAGATGTGCCTTTTCATGGCGGCAACGCCGCCATGGAAAGGCAAACGGTCTTTTACAATGGGGGCCTGTTGTGGGCCCCTGGGGGAGGGGGCGTGGGGGGTGCACTTGGGGGGTACCCCCTGCATTGGCATGGACAAGGTGGCAGGCACCGCACTGTGCCTGTCACCTTGTGCATGCCAATGCACGATGTGCATTCCCAGCATTGTGGCGGGCGGTGCTGTGAACACCGCCCGCCACAATGTTGGGAATAGGGGATACCACCGCCACCGTGGCGGAGGCATCCTAATACTCACGGCGGGACCGCCGCTCCTATGGCGGACGGTCCCATTCACCGCTACGGTGGCCCGTCATCGTAATGACCTCCTAAGTGCAGAGTATTCAACCAGCAGTCAATTTGCCTTTGAAATTAAAAAAATGATATCACTAGCCTATGTCTCTGTCACAGACGTAGCTAAACACAACAACTTACTGATAGAAAGTCTCTTTTCTACCAACAAAACAAACATAAAACAAGTCCCCTAATGGACTAATTTGAACCCACCTGGGTTGGCGGACTACCCCGGTCAGGACACAGATCCCAACCCAAATTCCAAATACCATGGTGGACTGTCTTTGACAGCACCATGGCACAGAAAGCCAAAACAAACATCGCAGTGGAAGGATGTCACAATGCCTTCTAATCCATACTAGGCAGAACCCAACGTTCACTATACAAATTAATTGAAACCCTACAAAAAGAGCAAAGCTACCAAGAAATATGATTGAACAATCGGTAACCCAAATTAAACCTAAAGTAACCAAACAAACCAATAGAGTGTATGACATGCTACAATATAAAGAAAAGCTCTTTGTTAACAAAAAAGGAGTACACTACTTAGAACCAATAGTCAAAACTCTATTGTAAAAAATGTAATTCTCTACACTAAACCCATAAACCAAAGCAAAACCCCAAACTAGCAACAATTACATATTTTTAACTAATTAATAAACAAATTATTTTTACATATTAGTTAAAGAAAACACAAATAAAAATTAAACTCATGCTCAAAGGTAATATGTATATTAATACATTAAACATGAAAAAGTCACCAACTACCAAAATGTCTAATATAAAGAAAATAAGATAAATCAATTAAAAAACAGATAAAATAGAATGTTATCCACAACAATCACATCACAAACAAATTCATACATTAATTTATTTTTTCCCATCCAACAATAAATAACTTAAACATAACTTACAATTTTCTGCAGATCTTCCTCTGTAGCGATGTTGTCAAATATATAATTCACCAACAAGGGGAAAATAAATGTAAAGAAACCCTCAAAAAATGCAAAAATGGGACAGGTCCACTAGAAATCCATTAAAGCAAATCCAAATTCTTAAGGAACCATAAAAAAACTCCTAAAAATGATTAAAAGATCAAATGCTCCAGGAAAACCGAAAAATCAAAGGAAATCAAAATAAAAAATATTAATTTGCTATTAACCAAAATGGATTCCTTTAAAAAAAGAAACAGAGAATCCAAATGTCCATACAATACCTTAAAACATATAAATCTAAAGAACAGAAACAATACCCAGTGACAAAAAACAGTATGTTCATATATAAAAGAAACATAACAATTAAGTTATACAATGCACATAATATAACAAAATACAATATATAACAGTGATATATAACAGTGATATCTCACTAACAAATACATCCTATACCTAACAGAAACATCTAATCAACAAAAATTCAAAACCTATTATTAAACTTAGCTAAAAACACAAAACAGAACTATGACTGCTATTTACTACCAAAACACAATAAAAATCTTTAAAACATTCATACATGCCCCAACAGATGGCAGCACCTTTCCATGACTTTCTTTTTGGAAAATAAACCAAAATTGAGATAAATAGAGTACAAAAGTTTAGTTATCGGACAAAAATGGCCACTAAATTAAAATTTGAAAAATACTATTTCTCAGTAGAAAGCAATGGGGATTAAATAATAAAAGTTTATAAAATGTTTTAAAAATGTATTACACATTTTAAATATGTCAAAATAATGTTAACCATTGATGTAGAGTGTAAAATAAATAACACTATAAAACAATAGTAATATTTAAAATGTACTTAAAAATTGTAAAACTTTAAAGAAAACATGTATGTGAAACAACTGTGTTAATGTACAACTAAACAAAGTAAAATGTTAAAAAAATGACAACTATACAACACTATCTATAAAGTTCAGTTTAGTTCATAACAAACTTTATTCGGTCAAAGGACCATAAAAGCAAGACATCAAAAATTATTATTATATCTATATATTATTTACATATTTTATAGACACATTACGAATATATTGTTTAAAAATAACAATGTAAATGCTTTTCCTGTATGTAAAAATAAAAATATGCACATATTGATACATAATTTATTTTTAAAAAACAAAGTTTATTATGTACCTATAAAAAATATAAAATATATCCAAGTATGTGAAAAATGAAATGCTAACTCCAACGTACACTGTTTATCTTGGACACTAAAGGGGTTACCTTTGCTATTCCCACTCCAATGTATAATATTGTGGGGAAGGTGTTGGATGATAAAGGGTTACATTTATTATTCCCACCACAATCTATACCGCTGTGGAAAAGCATTACACTAAAGGCTTTACATTTACTATTCCCACTCCAATCTACATAATTTCAGGGAAAATGTTGGTCATTCAAGGGTTTAGATTTACTATTCCCACTCCAATCTCTACCATTTTAGGGAAGGTGTTGTACATTAAAGGGATAACATTTACCATTATCACTCCAATTTGAATAATTTCAGGGTAAGTGTTGGACAGTAAAATGGCTAAATTTACTATTCCTACTCAAATCTATACCATTTTGGGGAAGGTGTTGGCAAACATTTACTATTCCCATTCCAACATCTACCATGTCAGTGATGGTGTTGGACACTAAAGGGGTTACATTTAATATTCCAACTCCAATCTATTCCATTTAATAGAAGTTGTTTATCAGTAAAACGGTGAACATTATTATACTTTTTTCCCCAGGAAATGTATATGTAAAATAAACAAAAGGGTACTAAAAAATAAAACAATACTAAAAAATATTTAACGTTCCTTAAAATGTACATTTTGCAACACAAAATATATATCTTTAAATTGAATACAAAATTTAAAATGTTTGTAAATGATATATGTTTGCAACAGTAATAAACAATTATTACTAATAATTATCAAAACAATATTTATTATATATGTAAATTCATGCATAACAAATTCAATATTACTATAGGTTATTAATACGTATTAATTATATTAGCAAAATAACAATTCAACATATAAAACATGTATAAATACATCATAAAAAATATTTTTTAAAGTTGTTAAATATTTTCCGCACAAATAATTTTTATAATATATTTATTTCATTAAAAATTACTTTATTCATTATTTTAAATTACAAATTTGTATTTAAAAATAATACAACGTATATAATAATTATTCGTAGCAATAACTATTAATAATTTTAAATGAATATTTAATAAATATGTATAAAGACAATAAATATTCTATTATACACACACAAATATACCATTTAAAAAAAAACAACTAAATAACATTCAAATGTTAAAACCCAACATACTGCTCCTATAACTCAAATACATATAAAATAATGAAAAACCTAATCAAAATTTTTATATAATGTAAATAATTTAAAACAATTATTACAATTATTAACTAAGCACATTAACACAAAAAGTAACATACAAATATGATAAAACACATATAAATTAACCCATAAAAACAATATTTATAACAGGGATATTTTAATAAATTATATTTTTGACAACGATATAAAAAAGAACACTTAAAACGAAATTCTTACCTTCCCTATTTCTGATGTCAGTTTTTTTGGCACCACTATATTCTGGACACGATATTTATGTCACACAATATTTTGTATTCGATATTATGTCCAAACACCATACAGTAAAATCTAAGGGGCTGATTATGAGTTTGGCGCAGTCGCGCTGCTCTCTGCCGGCACAGCTGCACCAAACCAGCGCAAGGACTGCCTGCAGTATTACTCATGTAGGCAGACGGTCCTTCGCCTTTCCCATGGCAATGCCTGAAAAAGGGCACCGCTATGGGAATGGCAAAAAAGTTCCAGCACGGCTTGGACAGTGACGTCCATGCCGTGCTGGAACTTTGGGAGCATACACACAGGGGGGCACATGTTGTGCCTGCCTGAATGTATCTCCATGAGTGGGGGCCATGGGGGCACCATAGGGCCCCCTTTGATCCTCCACCGCCAGCCTTTTTCATGAAATGGCTGGTGGTGGCGCAACTTGTAATATGCTCAGCGGGACTGCACCAGTCCCGCTGAGCATCTTACATTGTGGCGCAGCTGCGCCACCGTCAGGGAACGACTGTTCCCTGGTGCAGCCAGTTGTCCTTCGCCGCCACGACTTTCAAAGTCGTAATACGGCAGACAGAGGACCGCCACTGTGAGTCTGGCTGTCGGAAGACCGCTAGACTCAAAATCAGGCCCTAAGAATTTTACAAGAAATGAATAATGCAGGCAATCCCTTCCCTGTCTGTATGCTCATAGAGTTTGAAGAGAATATATCCCATGGGGCAGTTAGGTTCACTGGTAGTGCACAGGACCATGGCTCGTGTCAGTCCTGCTCAGGTGGAGTGGCTTCAGGCTATCCAGTCAGAAGGGCAGTGTCAGGAGCAATGGCTTCTAGTTTTACCATTTTCCGGGCTCTGGTGATCTCTATGTGCTAACTTGCCTCAGAGGCATGGCGGCCTTTAATCCTCCAATGAGTACACTGTCTATGGACTGGGGTCTACTAGGGAGAGAGCCTCGAGGCAATGGACCAGGCTACCCACTTATTCAGGAGTACTCTGGGTGGGCACCAAAGGCTTGCAGTTCTCACTTTCATGGAGGCTGGGATTGCAGAGTACAGACTTAGAAGTGTTGCGATCATGATGTCTGGGTTTGTAGGCATGCAGCAGGTGCTACAGAGCAAATGCTGGTTGTTGCACTTTGTCAAGTCACACTACAGTGACTATGGGGGTGCTTGGGCACAATTCAGAAGTTCTGTGGTTCTTCCAAGGATCTCTGAGACTGATTCACAACTATGATCACAGAGTCAGTGAGTCTCTGGTGGATAGACCCTTGAACCTGGATCAAATGCTTATAGCCTTCTTCCAAACGTTAACTCCTCCTCCAGGGTGGACTAGCTACTTTTCCTTCTTTCAGACAGGACTCATATGGTTCCTAGGACAAGTCAGACAGTTCTTACTACAGATAAGAGTTCAGGTGCTACCCCTCATCTCTGGGAAGCAGGCTGTCAGGCAGACACCAACCATGGTTTTGCAGTAAGCTCCTACTTTTATACAGAATTAGCAGAATGAGGATGTGAATTCTGTGTGTGTCTTTGCAGAATCAGTTTAGGTCAGTTCCATTTGCCTATGTCTTTCTCAAGCTGTCCTCCAGCCTCAACGTTTTTCTTGAATGATATTCTTCACAGCAGGATTATCTCCAGGTTGGAGCACCTACATCCGAGGCAAAAAGAAGTGTGATCAGTCGGCAAACAAAAGTCACAATAGATAGCCCCCATGAAGAAAGACAAAGGGCTGCTCCTCTTCTAAAGGACCCTTCACACCCTGAGACAGAAATGCAGCCCCTCCCCTCACCCCGGCCATCCACCAAGGTCTCAGGAAGACTAATTAGCAGCCGTCTTTATCGAAAAGAATGTAATTGAATTTCTAAGGAGAAGTCTGTCACAACTTTTCCCACTTCACTGTCTGGATTCTGTCCCTCCAAATTAAGGAATGACAGAAATAGACATCCACTGCCTGGGAAAGCAACCCAACCTTTATCTTTTGTCCAAGCCCAGGCCAGGGGGTTCCAAAATGGAACCTCAGACACTCATGCAATGCATACCAGTCATCACTAGCATACATGCACACATACAAGAGCACAGGATCTCAGCACTAGGATTCCGGATTCACCTATAGCAGCAGAACTTTTGGTGAATGGGCCAATAGTGCCCCATTACAATTACACAGATAATGAAGGTCTTGTCGTACTGAAATCACTGTAAAACACAGTATGCTGTCACCACCATGCTATATGTGTTAACCCATTACCGGGCTAGTTCTAGTGTGTCTGTGAGATTTGGGGAGCCACTGGATTACCAATGGCAGAGGTTCAGCTATCTCCACCACTGAAAACCCTTGACCTGACAATCCATCACCCTTAGAACTGCAAGAAGACACTGGCATAGGACTGCACCTGGTTTCTTATCAGGTCTGCATGAAGGGTCGCGGCCAGGAAAACAAACAATGGCCTGACATGCAGGGAGGAAACTCTCTGCACATAAGGGTCATCATTATTTTGCTTTTGGGAACAAAACCCTGCTATGCATGTTGGTTGATAAAAAGCAGAATGAAATGCCAACCAGGCCAAAAAACATGGTGACCAACTGTGCATTGAACTATGACCAAAGTGCATCTGCTAATGCAGTGGATGCATGTTTAGCACTGAGATTTCCTCTAAATAAGTGGGGATCTCTAAAGACTGCATGGAGTCTTCTGCCATGGAAGTGAATGTCGTGTTCTCCTATGTCCTGGCAGGCTGACAGGAGACTCTCCAGGGCCTGAATGACCTGGATCAATATCTGCCTCTCTCTCTTTTTCAAAGCCTGCATTTCTCATTGTGCATTTATCTATGTGTCTCCTGTTTTGCATCCTTGCCTTCCACTCTCTCTATTTCTATGTTTCTAACTGGTCTGTTTTCATTTAGCTCTATGTATGCCTACACGTCTCTGTAATTTTCTCTATTTCCTACCCATAAAGATGTTGATGTGTTTGTCTTACCTATTCTGTCTGTCCATATGTGTCTACCTTTCTGCTTGTCTATTTGCCTGCTTGTCTACCTGCCTACCCGCCTACCTGTCTGCCTACCAGTCTATCCACACAACTCGTCTGCCTACTTTTTCCTTGCCAAAGATTCAGAAATGAGATTTCGAGACTGATTTACAAGAATATTATTTCAGAATAAAAAGAATTAGAAACGATCGCTTTAAAGCACAAACTCCAGCTTTTGGATAATAATGATATGCTTTAATGTATGTGGTATTTAAAAACATTCTGTCAGTGGCAGTATTCTGAAAAGCCTGCAAAATAGAACTTTTGTGAGATTTGCTGGATGGCACCAACGCAGAGATCCTCAAAGAAATAAGGCAGACATGAAAAGGAGGATACTATACTAACGGTGAATAGAACCAGGCCTCTTTGTGAAAACAGAAGCTTTGAGAGCCGCTTTTCAGTGGCAGTTAAACAAAGCGTTCCCATGCAGCTCTTAGAGCCCAATGCTGTGTTGAAGTGACAGGAGGCCTGAATAGCCACTTAATTATATATGCAAGTATTTCAAGATGGGTTGCCAACCCAGGGACACAGTGGCAGGTTTGACTGAGCTGTAGGAATTACTTTGATAGGAAAGCCAGAGAAAATATGTCTAGTTAAATTAGATCTACAAAGGCCTTCGTATAGATCAGAGTCAGGTTCATGCCCTCAAGCGGGTCAGAACAGAGCACATGGCAAGACAATTCACAGTGTGACTGGGGCCAATGGAGAAAATGTCAGGCCCCCACATGGGGAATCCACTTCCCTTTGCTAGATAACTTGCTTAGTTTGGAGAGGTACAGTAGTCAAACAAAGGGTCGCCCACTGTACGGTACAATGACATTTTTGTCACTCAGCTCGGATGAGCTAACACTGCATCTGCACAGCAAGTTAGTGTTGAAGTCCACACAGGTTTTTGACCTATATATCGTATACTCAGAGGGAGATGGCTGACATTTTCATCTTTTCACATGAAAACTTCCTTTAAGCGTTTTCTTATGAAAGAGACTGCCTTTTTTATTGAGTGCAGTAGCATTCCAAAATTGTAAGATTTCTTTTGTCCATTTGATATACTTATTTTGGAAGCAATATGAAATACTATACTGCTTCTATGTTTTAAACATTATCACTAAATCCTGTCTGTTACCAATATTCATGGGATTGCGTTTTCATTGTATCTATTTCTCTCATTACGGTAAAAGAATTTGCTTAATTGTAGTTTATGTAGGACAACAATGGACGCTCCAATGTTTGAATAATAATATTTTGAGTAACCCTGGGCAAAGCACTACGCTACGCTCGCGTAGTTTGCGAAGTTTGCGCTACTTCGCACAACGCGAATTGCACGTAGCACAGTGCAAACACGCGTAGCGTAGCGTAGTGAAGCGGTCATTTTTGCTTGCTCGCGGTCTTCAACGTCAAGTTGGCGACCGCGAGCAAGCTAAAATGACATCCGGCGAGACTTTTTCCTCGTTCGCGATCAGCAACATCAAGTTGCCGATCGCGAGCGTGGAAAATAAACCTCCCGGCGAGATTCTCAACGCGGGGAGGTCAGGTTTCTCATTACGAGTGGTCGCGTATGCTCGCGACCGCTCGCGATGAGAAACTACCAGTCCGCGTTGAGAAAGCTGCCGCTCGAGTAAAAATCTACTTGAGCGGCAGTAAAAGACAGCTCGCACTGTGCAAGATGCCGTTTTCAATGATTGCACAGTGCGGACAAGCATCCGGCACTGTGCAATCATCGCGAACAGCGCACTACGCAGTTCGCGTAGTGCTACGCGTAGCTCGCGTAGTACGAAGTGCACTTCGCGTAGCTTTGCGTAGCGCTACTTCGCGAACTACGCCCAGGGTTAGTATATAAGTGAGTATATGTGAGAGTGAGAGATTGGAAGAGTTCCTGTACAAATAAGTAGGTGTTTCTATAAGTGATTGTTTAAGAGAGTAAGTATGTGTAAGTTTCTGTAGAAGTAAGTGTGGTAGTGTGTGTATAACTGTATGCAAGTAAATGGATGTTTGATACTTTGTTTGCATGTGTGACTATGTGTGTGAGTAACTCTATGGATGAGTGGCGGTGTGTAACAGGATGTATAGGTGTATGAGTACATATGATGAGTGAGTACATGTATGACTGACTGTATAGGGACTGTTGGTGAATGAGTGGATGTGTGTGTAGATCTTGGAATTACTGAATAGGTGTGTTGTAACTGGTATTGGTATGTCCATTGTTTTGAAAATGTTAGTTTGTATTTTTGAGTGTGTGTATCAAAGGTTATATTAGGGTGAGAGGAGGTCTGCCACTCTATCACAAGGATGATGTCATCAGTGATGTCATCAGTGATGTCATTTGAGATGTCATCAGTGATGTCATGAGTGATGTCACTGACCATGTCATGAGTGATGTAATATGTGACGTCATCAGCAGTGCATTGCGGGTGCGCGAGTTATAGTTAGCTGAACTAACTATAACGGGGGAATTTCTATGGTTTTGTACGAGTGAAATGTCCAACTAACTATAACGCCCTGAAACATATGGTTTTTCAGTGAATTTCTAAGGTTTTTAAATGCTAATTTCTA
Organism: Calotriton arnoldi; assembly: GCA_963921515.1. Lineage (NCBI taxonomy): Eukaryota > Metazoa > Chordata > Amphibia > Caudata > Salamandridae > Calotriton > Calotriton arnoldi. Next base: position 118,446 of record CAWUFW010020942.1, read on the forward strand.
ACTATAACGTGCCTGAAACCTATGGTTTTTCAGTGAATTTCTAAGGTTTTTAAATGCTAATTTCTAACTATAACGTGCCTGAAACCTATGGTTTTTTCAGTGAATATATATATATTTATTATACTATGTATACATGTGAAAATGTCTCGGTCCCCTGTTTGCCTCGGTGGCACGGAAAAAATAGGTGGAACTGACGTCAGCACGCCGACGAGGTCCTCTTATGGCTCCGATGACGTCATACGGTGTCGCGAGCGGAGTCGTGCTCGTTGACGTGGGAGAGCTAGGAAAGAATTTCCATGGATTGCTGGTGCAGGGGATATTCACATAAGTGTTCAGGCTAGTCCTTTGGGAGCAACTGTTTATGTTGCCACTCCAGAAACCGAAACCAGTGATCCGAGGGCAGAGGCCCTGCAGATGGCACACGAGGTGGGGTGCCCAGTCGTGTACACCGGCGGGGCAGTGAAGTGACAAGCACCACAACTCACAAAGAAGGTAACGAGGGCACTGAATAACACAGGATCTTCTCTTTGTATCTGGCAGGAACAACGAAGTTAAAATGCCCTAGTACCAAAATGTAGAATTAGTGCTACAACGGTCTTCAAGAGGACCTGCGATGCCGCTTCTGCCTCCCGTACCCTGGAGGCGGCACATGGGTCACGCGGTACGGTCATACTGCGGTGGGACTCACACTCGTTGACCTCTCATGGCACTGCTCCACAATTCAGGGAGGACGCTTTCCATTAGCTATGTTTTCTGATGACATGTCGCGCCGGCCCCGTCCAACAACAGAACTCCTTTAGATCCAAACAGACTCTTCCACTCTCTCACCGGAAGTGAAACCAGGCCACGCGGACACTTTCACAATACAACAGCCGGGAATGCACTTTTCGGTAAAAACCACATTCCTTCCTCCTAATTAATTAAATAAACGTCTCACTGAAGAACAGGGGCCAGCTTCGATCGGTAAACAGCCGTTACAACAACTTTTTACTTTGCGATACCATTACAACACATGCATTACCACGCATGCGTTGTACAACACGAAGTCATTACTACGCATTTTTAGAACGCATGGTCATTTACCACGCATGCCTTTACAACAAATTTTGTTGTAAAGGTATGTATGGTAAATGACCATGCGTTCTAAAAACATGTAGACGATCCATGTCGTTGTAAGGAAACAGAGGCTGTTCCGTTTCCTCACAACGACGTGCACCGACCCTCAGAGATGACGTGATGCAGGAACCACGAGGAGAGAGGAACCATGAGGTGTGAGATGTATGGGGGTTTGGGCATGGGGTGGGGGTTTCTTTTCTAGGGTTTAGGGTAGTGCAGTGGTGTTTGGGTGGTGTAGGGGGTCATGCTGGGGGTAGTGTTTTAGGGTTTAGGGTAGTGCAGTGGTGTTTGGGTAGTGTAGGGGGTCGTGCTGGGGGTAGTGTTTTAGGATAGTGCAGTAGTGTAGGGGGTCGTGCTGGGGTAGTGTTTTAGGGTTTAGGGTAGTGCAGTGGTGAATGGGTAGTGTAGGGGGTCATGCTGGGGTAGTGTTTTAGGGTTTAGGGTAGTGCAGTGGTGTTTGAGTAGTATAGGGGGTCATGCTGGGGTAGTGTTTTATGGTTTAGGGTAGTGCAGTGGTGTTTGGGTAGTGTAGGGGGTCGTGCTGGGGGTAGATTTAGGGTTTAGGGTAGTGCAGTGGTGTTTGGGTAGTGTAGGGAGTCGTGCTGGGGGTAGTGTTTTAGGGTTTAGGGTAGTGCAGTGGTGTTTGTGTAGTGTAGGGGGTTGTGCTGGGGGTTGTGTTTTAGGGTTTATGTTAGTGCAGTGGTGTTTGGGTAGTGTAGGGGGTAGTCCTCGGGTAGTGTTTTAGGGTTTAGGGCAGTGCAGTGGTGTAGTGAAGGGGGTCATGCTGTGGGTAGTGTTTTAGGGTTTAGGGTAGTGCAGTTGTGTTTGTGTAGTGTAGGGGGTCGTGTTTTAGGGTATAGGGTAGTGCAGTGGTGTTTGGGTAGTGTAGAGGGTCATGTTGGGGTTAGTGTTTTAGGGTTTAGGGTAGTGCAGTGGTGTTTGGGTAGTGTAGGGGTCGTGCTGGGGGTAGTGTTTTAGGGTTTAGGGTAGTGCAGTGGTGTTTGTGTAGTGTGGGAGGTCATGCTGGGGGTATATTTAGGGTTTAGTGTAGTGCAGTGGTGTTTGGGTAGTGTAGGGAGTCGTGCTGGGGGTAGTGTTTTAGGGTTTAGGGTAGTGCAGTGGTGTTTGGGTAGTGTAGGGAGTCGTGCTGGTGGTAGTGTTTTGGGTTTAGGGTAGTGCAGTTATGTTTGGGTAGTGTAGGGTGTCGTGCTGGGGGTAGTGTTTTAGGGTTTAGGGTAGTGGGCCCAACCAGCCACAATATCCATGGACAAAGGGGATCCTGACTCTTTGGAACGCTCCGTCAATTGAATAATTTGGGTCAAGGGCCCTACCACGTCCAAGACCTATCAATTCCTTTCTTGGGATCCCTCATATTCTTGGAGAAAAAGGTACATAATTTCTCATCAATTTCAGGAGTGTGTGCAACCTTCCCCTTCAGTGAGGGCCTGGGGCATTCTCCCCTCATCCTATTCCTGACCTCCCTTTCAAGGGGTTGATGGATTTTCCCCACCACATACTCTGCCACTTTGGCGTCAGGTGTCCACTCTTCCGACCTAGGATGGTAAATTTGGGTAGGCTCGAACATGTCCGAGTGGACCCCGTCCCCAACCGGGGACTGAGAGGAGTGGGACTCTGGATGCCAGGGACACCCCGAGTCCTTATCCTCATCGGAGGAGAAATCGTCCTCCGATACACCCTCTCCATCTAAGGGAAACCCACCGTCGGGGTCTACAATAGTGGTGACAGTGTCGCAATTTTCTCTGGGCCCCTCCTCCTCCCGGCAGGGTGCATGTTTTAGCGTTCGCGACCTCTTGAGGAAGGTCTCCGTAAGTTTATCAAGTCCTTCCAAGTGCCCCGCGTTATGCTTAACGGCCCTTTTATTCCCCATCTGGGAGCTACTTGGACCCGCCACCACCAGATCTGGGTCACTGAACACCCCAGGGATGCTTTTCGCCAGCTTATCAACCTGATCCCTAAGAGGAGCCAGCGCCTAGAAATAGCCAGAGAGAGGGCTTGGTCCACTGCTGGAGGGAGAAGTTGGGGGCCATTCCTCCTCCACTTCCTGGTAGGAGGAGTAAAAATGGTCTTCTGGAGAAGACATGATAGCAGAGGGTGTGAGCACAGAACAAATGCCCTTAAAATCCTTAAGACAGCCCCCTCGCCGGTGCTCCAACAGCTGGGTTTTCCCGAAGCTGTTATAAGAATAGACTGAGGCGCAATACCAATTACCACCACCAGGTGGCGCTGGTCACTAGCGTGGCCGTGTGGGGAAATCACCGCGTAGCGGTGTCAAAATTAGGCGAGGTTGGTCGGGAATCAAGCGGACACTAAAGGAGTGACCGGATTTCCAAACGCGCGTAAAGACCAGCGGGAGCGCTCGATGGAGCTGCCTCGCTCGGACCAGACGCGCCTGACAGGATCTCACCGCGCGCAGAGCACACAGCGGGAGAAACTGCGAGGGGGAGAACGTGCTCGGGCAAGAGCCTGCTGCGCAGGGAATATGAAACAATACCAAGGCAATAATGCTAATAACGTGCACAAGAAACCGCTATACAAACAGCAACAACGTCAGATTAAGCCAAGAATGTAAGGAATGCACTTAACTGACGAGCAGTGAAGAAAGAGGAAGCGGAAGGGACGTCACGATATTATATACGATGGACTGTGATATGATTGGACTATAGTTGCCTTGGAGACTACCCCCTAATGGTTCATGGGTTGTGTAGTCTTTTGTTTAATGATTGTTGTGTTACGTTTTCTTTGAACTGCTATGCAAATAAAGTGAGGAAAGATATGCATAATCCTCGCCTCCGTCCTGCCATAGAATTCATTAAACTTTATTTGATCTGATTTAGAAACATAGATCATAAAAGTGTACATAAAAACAGTAAATCCTCTTTCCTAATACAATACAGTGAGAATTAATTAAAACCAGTAGGTAAAAATGGGTGTTACAAAGCCCGGTTCAGAGCAACTTCAGGTTAACAGAATCGTAAAGTTCAATGTTTCGTAAGATCAATCTCATGTACTTCGTGCAAAATATGCAATAAGGGGTCCAAGTAAGATGTAACGCTCCAATACCTGACCAGTTTGCACTATATAAAACTGCAGAAAAACTAAAAATCACAAGTGTTTTGCACACTTCTGTCATTGGGCTATATGTGGGCTACATCTGGGTGATATTTGTGCTACATTTGGGCTCTTTTTTCTCTGGTGGCCATCTTGGGAGACTTATTTGTTATGAAGTTTCCTAATTTCGTCATTTACTGCAGTCTCCTCAGTAGGAAATGCTTTCAGTTTTTACTTTGATTCCATCAAGAAGGCATTCAGATGTGTCACACATTTGCCATAAATTCAGAATGTTAGCACTCTAGTTGTTCATTAGATCACTGTAGTAAAGCTACTGCTCACCAGGGAGTTAACTGGAAGTCTACTGCTGGTATTGAAAGTGATTGTTTCAGTCTGCATGTCAGAATTTTCTAATGAAATAGAAGAGGATTTGAGATCTCACTTAAAACATGCCCTACATTTTCTTTCTGCAGCACTAACCATAATTTCTATGGCAAAATGAACCCCCTCATTTTGTTCCTTTTTAAATTAAATGTTTTAAGTGTTACCAGTTTATTCCAATCAAGATGGCTTCAGGTGTGCCATACTTTTGTCATAAGTAAGACTGTTAGCACTCTAGTTGTTCTTTAGAACACTCTGGGAAGCTGCAGTAGAACACAAAGGCATCAACTGACAGGCTGCTCCTGTTGAAATATAACAGGAAGATATTTGAGATCTCACTTAAAACATGTCCTAATTTTTCTTTCTACAGCACTAACCATAATTTCTATGACAAAATGAACCCCCTCATTTTGTTCCTTTTTAAATTAAATGTTTTAAGAGTTACCAGTTTATTCCAATCAAGATGGCTTCAGGTGTGCCATAATTTTGTCATAAGTAAGACTGTTAGCGCTCTAGTTGTTCTTTAGAACACTCTGGGAAGCTACAGTACAACACAAAGGCATCAACTGACAGGCTGCTCCTGTTGAAATATAACAGGAAGATATTTGAGATCACACTTGAAACATGTCCTAATTTTTCTTTCTACAGCACTAACCATAATTTCTATGACAAAATGAACCCCATCATTTTGTTCCTTTTTAAATTAAATGTTTTAAGTGTTACCAGTTTATTCCAATCAAGATGGCTTCAGGTGTGCCATACTTTTGTCATAAGTAAGGCTGTTAGCACTCTAGTTGTTCTTTAGAACACTCTGAGAAGCTGCAGTAGAACACAAAGGCATCAACTGACAGGCTGCTCCTGTTGAAATATAACAGGAAGATATTTGAGATCTCACTTAAAACATGTCCTAATTTTTCTTTCTACAGCACTAACCATAATTTCTATGGCAAAATGAACCCCCTCATTTTGTTCCTTTTTAAATTAAATGTTTTAAGTGTTACCAGTTTATTCCAATCAAGATGGCTTCAGGTGTGCCATACTTTTGTCATAAGTAAGACTGTTAGCTCTCTAGTTGTTCTTTAGAACACTCTGGGAAGCTGCAGTAGAACACAAAGGCATCAACTGACAGGCTGCTCCTGTTGAAATATAACAGGAAGATACTTGAGATCTCACTTAAAACATGTCCTAATTTTTCTTTCTACAGCACTAACCATAATTTCTATGACAAAATGAACCCCTCATTTTGTTCCTTTTTAAATTAAATGTTTTAAGAGTTACCAGTTTATTCCAATCAAGATGGCTTCAGGTGTGCCATAATTTTGTCATAAGTAAGACTGTTAGCGCTCTAGTTGTTCTTTAGAACACTCTGGGAAGCTGCAGTAGAACACAAAGGCATCAACTGACAGGCTGCTCCTGTTGAAATATAACAGGAAGATATTTGAGATCACACTTGAAACATGTCCTAATTTTTCTTTCTACAGCACTAACCATAATTTCTATGACAAAATGAACCCCATCATTTTGTTCCTTTTTAAATTAAATGTTTTAAGTGTTACCAGTTTATTCCAATCAAGATGGCTTCAGGTGTGCCATACGTTTGTCATAAGTAAGGCTGTTAGCACTCTAGTTGTTCTTTAGAACACTCTGGGAAGCTGCAGTAGAACACAAAGGAATCAACTGACAGTCTCTGCCCTTGTTGGATGTACATGTTTTACTGAGAATGTCAGACTTCATTCTCACATGACTGAGAAAGATAATGTGAATTTACAGAAAATATGCTCTCATTTTAGCTTCTGGAGCACCTTCCAAAACTGTATGGGACAAGCATGTGAAAATAGTTTTCTCTCAAACATGATTCATGATATCCCAGCAGAAGGTTTTTCACAGGGTAAAATCACCTTAGAACACACCACAATTCCTGAAATTAGTATGGTACCATCAACAAATGAATTCTAATGTAACTAAAGTCTGTTATCACCCTTTATAGTTCTCCTTTTGGTAACCCTCAAAATCTTCGATTCACTACAATGCATTTCAATGGGGTACTATCATTTATATTGGTCCCAAGATGGCTGCCAGCAATTCCAGGATGAAGTGCTGACAGCCAATCAGATCTCACGATGACATGTGTGGTTAGGCTCCGCCCAGATATATATGTGTTTTCTTTTTCAAATTTCTCAGGAACTACTGAACGAATTTACACCATTTAACCAAAAGGCACGACTCTGAACCAAGGGCTACCTTTTTGCCAAATTTGGTGTAATTCCGTTCAGCAGTTTGGGCTGTAGCTGCGACTAAAGGTTCCTATGGAAAATTGCATGGGGAAAACACGTTTTGGGACCCCCCTTTTTCCCAGGCCCCCACTTGATGAATCACCCCGAGACTTTCAGGATAGGAGCAGACCGGAGCGCCCCACGAGTTTTGAAAATTTCACGAAGATTCATCAACCGGCGCCAAAGTTATTGGAAATAGAATGTTGTGAATTTCCTATGGAAAATAGGTCATAACTATAACTACCTACTGGCGACCGCCAGTAGGTAATATATATATATATATATATATATATATATATATATATATATATATATATATATATATATATATATATATTCACTGAAAAACCATAGGTTTCAGACACGTTATAGTTAGAAATTAGCATTTAAAAACCGTTGAAATTCACTGAAAAAACCATAGGTTTTAGGGACAGTTATAGTTAGTTGGACATTGCACTCATACAAAACCCGTGAAATTCCCCTGTTATAGTTAGTTCAGCTAACTATAACTCGCGCCCCGCAATGCACTGCTGATGACGTCACATATTACATCACTCATGACATGGTCAGTGACATCACTGATGACATCACTGATGACATCTCAAATGACATCACTGATGACATCACTGATGACATCATCCAGTGACTGTGTGTTTCTGTAAAGATTAAATATGTTTAATATATATAGGGAAAGGGGTATTGAAGAATGAGTGGGTGTATAAGTGTCTGAATGGATGATTTAGTACGTGAGTGACTGACTCTACAAGTGAGTGATTAAACGTATCTTACTGAATGCATGGGTTAGTGACTAAACTGTGTGAATGTCTGTATCCGTCTGTTTGTTGGTGTGTAAGTGGATGCATGGATTTGCGAATAGCTACATGAGTGTCTATATGGGTTATTGATTGGTTCTCTGAGTATCTGTATGGCTGCCTGAGTGTTTGTGTGGGTGGGGTGTGTGTGACTCTATACATAGATGTGTGAGTGGGTGATTCACTGGGTGCATGATTTCAAGAGTGCATCTGTGATGGACTGCTTGGGTGGGTGAGTGTGTGTATGGGTGTGTTAGTGAGTGAATGTATATCTCAGTGGTACATGTGCGAGTAACTACATATGTAAAAGGCAGTATATATGTGTGTTAGAGTATTTAAATGGCTATAAGTGAGAGTGTGTTATTGTGAGAGTGGCTGTATGGATGCGTGTGTGCTTGTATCAGTTATTGTATAAGAGCGTAAGAATGTGCTAGTATTTGTATGAGTAAGTGAGCTGGTGTGTGTATAACTGTATAGGTGAGTAAATGGGTGTGTGATTAATTTTTGCATGACTGACTAGGTGTGTGAGTACCTCTATGGATGAGTGGCGGTGTGTGAGTGTTTATATAGGTGTATGAGTGCATATGATAGTCCTGTACTGAGTGACTGTAAGTATGAGTGACTGTACAGGTGAGTGAGTGGATGTGTGTGTAGACCTAAGAATCAGTGAGTGGGTATGTAGTTTTTGGTGTTGGAGTGTCTATGGTTTTGAGAATGGCAGTCTGTAATTTAGAGTGGGTGTATCAAAAGTTATATTAGGGTGTGAGAAGATGCATGAAATTATCACATGGATGATGTCATCAGTGATGTCATTTGAGATGTCATCAGTGATGTCATCAGTGATGTCACTGACCATGTCATGAGTGATGTAATATGTGACGTCATCAGCAGTGCATTGCGGGCGCGAGTTATAGTTAGCTGAACTAACTATAACAGGGGAATTTCACGGGTTTTGTATGAGTGCAATGTCCAACTAACTATAACTGTCCCTAAAACCTATGGTTTTTTCAGTGAATTTCAACGGTTTTTAAATGCTAATTTCTAACTATAACGTGTCTGAAACCTATGGTTTTTCAGTGAATTTCAAAGGTTTTTAAATGCTAATTTCTAACTATAACGTGCCTGAAACCTATGGTTTTTTCAGTGAATTTCAAAGGTTTTTAAATGCTAATTTCTAACTATAACGTGCCTGAAAACTATGATTTGTTAAGTGAATTTCAAAGGTTTTTTAAATGCTAGTTTCTAACTATGCCAACAGAGGTAGGACATGTGAAGAAAGAAGAAAAAACGCACAGAAAGAAGCAAAAGATGTGCAGAAAGAACCAACAGAGGAGCAGAAAGAGGCCTTGTTGCAAAATCATCCTGTGCCCACAACTTTTCAGACGGGTACTTGTGGTAACTGACTCTGACTAACCAGAGCCAGTGCACGTTTGCACAGTGGTGAAGGGAGGGGGCCTGAGGTGACATGTGTGCAAACGCGCCCCGTGGCGCGTTTTAAGTTGCGGGATTAAGTCCCTTGAATCCTGAGGGTCCTGGGGTCCAACTAGCCCCCAGGTACCTACAGTTAGGACCACAGAGCTGAGTTGCAGAGAGGCGTTCCGAGGCCACGCACCTTTTTCACCTCTCTGCAACGCACCTCTGTTGTGCTTACTGAAGGTACCTGGTGGGCTAGTTGGCTCCCAGGATTCAAAGGGAATTAACTCCCCAACTTAAAACGCACCACAGGGCGTGTTTGCGCACATGTCACCTGAGGCCCCGCCCTCCCTTCACCACTGTGCATACGCGCCCGTGGCGCGTTTTAAGTTGGGGGATTAGGTCACCTTGAATCCTGAGAGTCCCTGGGGCCCAACCAGCCCACCAGGTACTTCCAGTAAGCACCACAGGCCTGCGTTGCAACGCCTGTAACAAATTGTGCAGTTGTGTTTAGGTAGTGAAGAGGGTCGTGCTGGGGGTAGTGTTTTAGGGTTTAGGGTAGTGCAGTGGTGTTTGTGTAGTGTAGGGGGTCATGCTGGGGGTAGGTTTAGGGTAGTGCAGTGGTGTTTGGGTAGTGTAGGGAGTCGTGCTGGGGGAGTGTTTTAGGGTTTAGGGTAGTACAGTGGTGTTTGGGTAGTGTAGGGGGTCGTGCTGGGGTTAGTGTTTTAGGGTTTTAGGGTTTAGGGTAGTGCAGTGGTGTTTGGGTAGTGTAGGGGATACTGCTGGGGGTAGTGTTTTAGGGTTTAGGGTAGTGCAATGGTGTTTGGGTAGTGTAGGGGTACTGCTGGGGGTAGTGTTTTAGGGTTTAGGGTAGTGCAGTGGTGTTTGGGTAGCGTAGGGGTACTGCTGGGGGTAGTGTTTTATGGTTTAGGGTAGTGCAGTGGTGTTTGGGTAGTGTAGGGTGTTGTGCTGAGGGTGGTGTTTCAGGGTTTAGGGCAGTGCAGTGGTGTTTGGGCAGTGTAGGGTGTTGTGCTGAGGGGTGGTGTTTCAGGGTTTAGGGCAGTGCAGTAGTGTTTGGGCAGTGTAGGGGGTCCTGCAGGGGGTGGTGTTTCAGGGTTTAGGGCAGTGCAGTGGTGTTCGGCCAGTGTAGGTAGTTTTGCTGGGGGTGGTGTTTCAGGGTTTAGGGCAGTGCAGTAGTTTCGGGCAGTGTAGGCGGTCGTGCTGGGGCTGGTGTTTCAGGGTTTAGGGCAGTGCAGTGGTGTTCGGGCAGTGTACGGGGTTGTGCTGGGGCTGGTGTTTCAGGGTTTAGGGCAGTGCAGTGGTGTGCGGGCAGTGTACGGGGTCGTGCTGGGGCTGGTGTTTCAGGGTTTAGGGCAGTGCAGTGGTGTTCGGGCAGTGTAGGGGGTCATGCTGAGGGTGGTGTTTCAGGGTTTAGGGCAGTGCAGTGGTGTTCGGGCAGTGTAGGGGGTCATGCTGGGGCTGGTGTTTCAGGGTTTAGGGCAGTGCAGTGGTGTTCGGGCAGTGTAGGGGTCGTGCTGGGGCTGGTGTTTCAGGGTTTTGGGCAGAGCAGTGGTGTTCGGGCAGTGTAGGGGGTCGTGCTGGGGGTGGTGTTTCAGGGTTTAGGGCAGTGCAGTGGTGTTCGGGCAGTGTAGGGGGTCTTGCTGGGGGTGGTGTTTCAGGGTTTAGGGCAGTGCAGTGGTGTTCGGTCAGTGTAGGGGGTCTTGCTGGGGGTGGTGTTTCAGGGTTTAGGGGCAGTGGTGTTCGGGCAGTGTAGGGGGTCGTGCTGGGGGTGGTGTTTCAGGGTTTAGGGCAGTGCAGTGGTGTTCGGGCAGTGTAGGGGGTCATGCAGGGGGTGGTGTTTCAGGGTTTAGGGCAGTGCAGTGGTGTTCTGGCAGTGTAGGGGGTCATGCTGGGGGTGGGGTTTCAGGGTTTAGGGCATACAGTGGTGTTCGGGCAGTGTAGGGGGTCGTGCAGGGGTGGTGTTTCAGGGTTTAGGGCAGTGCAGTGGTGTTCGGGCAGTGTAGGGGGTCGTGCTGGGGCTGGTGTTTCAGGGTTTAGGGCGGCAGTGGTGTTCGGGCAGTGTAGGGGGTCTTGCTGGGGGTGGTGTTTCAGGGTTTAGGGCAGTGGTGTTCGGGCAGTGTAGGGGGCCTTGCTGGGGTGATGTTTCAGGGTTTAGGGCAGTGCAGTGGTGTTCGGGCAGTGTAGGGGGTCTTGCTGGGGGTAGTGTTTCAGGGTTTAGGGCAGTGCAGTGGTGTTCGAGCAGTATAGGGGTCGTGCTGGGGATGGTGTTTCTGGGTTTAGGGCAGTGCAGTAGTGTTCGGGCAGTGTAGGGGGTTGTGCAGGGGGTGGTGTTTCAGGGTTTAGCTGCAGTGGTGTTCGGGCAGTGTAGGGGGTCGCGCTGGAGGTGGTGTTTCAGGGTTTTGGGCAGTGCAGTGGTGTTCGGGCAGTGTAGAGGGTCATGCACGGGGTGGTGTTTCAGGGTTTAGGGCAGTGCAGTGGTGTTCGGGCAGTGTAGGGTGTTGTGCTGGGGCTGGTGTTTCAGGGTTCAGGGCAGTGCAGTGGTGTTCAGGCAGTGTAGGGGTCGTGCTGAGGCTGGTGTTTCACGGTTTAGGGCAGTGCAGTGGTGTTCGGGCAGTGTAGGGGGTCGTGCTGGGGCTGGTGTTTCAGGGTTTAGGGCAGTGCAGTGGTATTCGGGCAGTGTAGGCGGTCGTGCTGGGGCTGGTGTTTCAGGGTTTAGGGCAGTGCAGTGGTGTTCGGGCAGTGTAGGGGGTCATGCTGGGGCTGGTGTTTCAGGGTTTAGGGCAGTGCAGTGGTGCTCGGGCAGTGTAGGGGGTCGTGCTGGGGGTGATGTTTCAGGGTTTCGGGCAGTGCAGTGGTGTTCGGGCAGTGTAGGGGTCGTGCAGGGGCTGGTGTTTCAAGGTTTAGGGCAGTGCAGTGGTGTTCGGGCAGTGTAGGGGTCTTGCTGGGGCTGGTGTTTCAGGGTTTTGGGCAGAGCAGTGGTGTTCGGGCAGTGTAGGGGGTCATGCTGGGGGTAGTGTTTCAGGGTTTAGGGCAGTGCAGTGGTGTTCGGGCAGTGTAGGGGGTCGTGCTGGGGGTGGTGTTTCAGGGTTTAGAGTCAGTGGTGTTCGGGCAGTGTAGGGGGTCTTGCTGGGGGTGATGTTTCAGTGTTTAGGGCAGTGCAGTGGTGTTCGGGCAGTGTAGGGGTCTTGCTGGGGGTAGTGTTTCAGGGTTTAGGGCAGTGCAGTGGTGTTCGGGCAGTGTAGGGGTCATGCTGGGGGTGGTGTTTCAGGGTTTAGGACAGTGCAGTGGTGTTCGGGCAGTGTAGGGGGTTGTGAAGGGGTGGTGTTTCAGGGTTTAGGGCAGTGCAGTGGTGTTCGGGCAGTGTAGGGGGTCGTGCTAGGGGTGGTGTTTCAGGGTTTAGGGCAGTGCAGTGGTGTTCAGGCAGTGTAGGGGGTCATGCAGGGGCTGGTGTTTCAGGGTTTAGGGCAGTGCAGTGGTGTTCGGGCAGTGTAGGGGTCGTGCTGGGGGTAGTGTTTTAGGTTTTAGGGTAGTGCAGTGGTGCTTGTGCAGTGTAGGGGTCGTGCTGGGGGTAGTGTTTTAGGGTTTAGGGTAGTGCAGTGGTGTTTGTGTGCAGTGTAGGGGTGCAGGTGTTTTAGGGTCAGTGCAGTGGTGTTTGGGTAGTGTAGGGGGTCGTGCTGGGGGTAGTGTTTTAGGATTTAGGGTTAGTGCAGTGGTGTTTGGGTAGTGTAGGGGGTCATGCTGGGGGTAGTGTTTCAGGGTTTCGGGCAGTGCACTTGGTGTTCGTGTAGTGTAGGGGGTCGTGCTGGGGGTAGTGTTTCAGGGTTTAGGGCAGTGCAGTGGTGCTTGTGTAGTGTAGGAGGTCGTGCTGGGGGTAGTGTTTTAGGGTTTAGGGTAGTGCAGTGGTGTTTGTGTAGTGTAGGGGGTCATGTTTTAGGGTAGTGCAGTGGTGTTTGGGTAGTGTAGGTGGTCGTGCTGGTGGTAGTGTTTTAGGATTTAGGTCAGTGCAGTGGTGTTTGGGTAGTGTAGGGGTCGTGCTGGGGTAGTGTTTTAGGGTTTAGGATAGTGCAGTGGTGCTTCGTGTAGTGTAGGGGTCGTGCTGGGGTAGTGTTTTAGGGTTTAAGGTAGTGCAGTGGTGTTTGGGTAGTGTAGGGGTTCGTGCTGGGGGTAGTTTTTCAGGGTTTAGGGTAGTGCAGTGGTGTTTGTGTAGTGTAGGAGGTCGTTTTTAGGGTTTAGGGTAGTGCAGTGGTCTTTGGGCAGTGTAGGGAGTCGTGCGGGGGGTATTTTTAGAGTTTAGGGTAGTGCAGTGGTCTTTGGGTAGTGTAGGGGGTTGTGCTGGGGGTAGTGTTTTAGGGATTAGGGCAGTGCATTGGTATTTGGGTAGGGTAGGGGGTCATGCGGGGGTAGTGTTTCAGGGTTTAGGGCAGTGCAGTGGTGTTCAGGCAGTGTAGGGGGTCGTGCTGGGGGAGAGTTTTAGGGTTTAGGGCAGTGCAGTGGTGTTTGGGCAGTGTAGGGGGTCGTGCTGGGGGAGTGTTTTAGGGTTTAGGGCAGTGCAGTCGTGTTCGGGTAGTGTAGGGGGTCGTGCTGGGGGGGTATTTTAGGGTTTAGGGTAGTGCAGTGGTGTTCGGGTAGTGTAGGGGGTCATGCTGGGGGTAGTGTTCCAGGGTTTAGGGCAGTGCAGTGGTGTTCGGGCAGTGTAGGGGGTCTTGCTGGGGGTGGTGTTTCAGGGTTTTAGGGCAGTGCAGTGGTGTTCGGGCTGTGTAGGGGGTCGTGCAGGGGTGGTGTTTCAGGGTTTAGGGCAGTGCAGTGGTGTTTGGGCAGTGTAGGGGGTCGTGCAGGGGTGGTGTTTCAGGGTTTAGGGCAGTGCAGTGGTGTTCGGGCAGTGTAGGGGGTCATGCTGGGGGTGGTGTTTCAGGGTTTGGGGCAGTGCAGTGGTGTTCGAGCAGTAAAGGGGGTCATGCTGGGGGTGGTGTTTCAGGGTTTAGGGCAGTGCAGTGGTGTTCGGGCAGTGTAGGGGGTCGTGCAGGGGGTGGTGTTTCAGGGATTAGGGCAGTGCAGTGGTGTTCGGGCAGTGTAGGGGGTGGTGCAGGGGGTGGTGTTTCAGGGTTTAGGGCAGTGCAGTGGTGTTCGGGCAGTGTAGGGGGTCGTGCAGGGGGTGGTGTTTCAGGGTTTAGGGCAGTGCAGTGGTGTTCGGGCAGTGTAGGGGGCGGTGCAGGGGTGGTGTTTCAGGGATTAGGGCAGTGCAGTGGTGTTCGGGCAGTGTAGGGGTGGTGCAGGGGTGGTGTTTCAGGGTTTAGGGCAGTGCAGTGGTGTTCGGGCAGTGTAGGGGGTCGTGCAGGGGGTGGTGTTTCAGGGTTTAGGGCAGTGCAGTGGTGTTCGGGCAGTGTAGGGGGCAGTGCAGGGGGTGGTGTTTCAGGGTTTAGGGCAGTACAGTGGTGTTCGGGCAGTGTAGGGGGTGGTGCTGGGGCTGGTGTTTCAGGATTTAGGGCAGTGCAGTGGTGTTCGGGCAGTGTAGGGGGTCGTGCTGGGGCTGGTGTTTCAGGGTTACGGCAGTGCAGTGGTGTTCGGGCAGTGTAGGGGGTCGTGCTGGGGCTGGTGTTTCAGGGTTACGGCAGTGCAGTGGTGTTCGGGCAGTGTAGGGGAGTCGTGCTGGGGCTGGTGTTTCAGGGTTTAGGGCAGTGCAGTGGTGTTCGGGCAGTGTAGGGGGTCTTGCTGGGGCTGGTGTTAGGGTCTAGGGCAGTGCAGTGGTGTTCGGGCAGTGTAGGGTGGTCTTGCTGGGGCTGGTGTTTCAGGGTTTAGGGCAGTGCAGTGGTGTTCGGGCAGTGTAGGGGGTCGTGCTGGGGGTGGTGTTTCAGGGTTTAGGGCAGTGCAGTGGTGTTCGGGCAGTGTAGGGGGTGCGTGCTGGGGCTAGTGTTTCAGGGTTTAGGGCAGAGCAATGGTGCTCAGGCAGTGTAGGGGTTGTGCTGGGGGTGATGTTTCAGGGTTTAGGGCAGTGCAGTGGTGTTCGTGCAGTATAGGGGGTCGTGCTGGGGTGGTGTTTCAGGGTTTAGGGCAGTGCAGTGGTGTTCGGACAGTGTAGGGGGTTGTGCTGGGGGTGATGTTTCAGGGTTTAGGGCAGTGCAGTGGTGTTCGTGCAATATAGGGGGTCGTGCTGGGGGTGGTGTTTCAGGGTTTAGGGCAGTGCAGTGGTGTTCGGGCAGTGTAGGGGGGTCATGCAGGGGCTGGTGTTTCAGGGTTTAGGGCAGTGCAGATGGTGTTCGGGCAGTGTAGGGGGTCGTGCAGGGGTGGTGTTTCAGGGTTTAGTGCAGTGGTGTTCGGACAGTGTAGGGGGTCATGCTGAGGTGGTGTTTCAGGGTTTAGGGCAGTGCAGTGGGTGTTTGGGCAGTGTAGGGTGTTGTGCTGAGGGGTGGTGTTTCAGGGTTTAGGGCAGTGCAGTAGTGTTTGGGCAGTGTAGGGGGTCCTGCAGGGGGTGGTGTTTCAGGGTTTAGGGCAGTGCAGTGGTGTTCGGCCAGTGTAGGTAGTTTTGCTGGGGGTGGTGTTTCAGGGTTTAGGGCAGTGCAGTAGTTTTCGGGCAGTGTAGGCGGTGCGTGCTGGGGCTGGTGTTTCAGGGTTTAGGGCAGTGCAGTGGTGTTCGGGCAGTGTACGGGGGTTGTGCTGGGGCTGGTGTTTCAGGGTTTAGGGCAGTGCAGTGGTGTGCGGGCAGTGTGCACGGGGTCGTGCTGGGGGTGGTGTTTCAGGGTTTAGGGCAGTGCAGTGGTGTTCGGGCAGTGTAGGGGGTCATGCTGGGGGTGGTGTTTCAGGGTTTAGGGCAGTGCAGTGGTGTTCGGGCAGTGTAGGGGGGTCATGCTGGGGCTGGTGTTTCAGGGTTTAGGGCAGTGCAGTGGTGTTCGGGCAGTGTAGGGGGTCGTGCTGGGGCTGGTGTTTCAGGGTTTTGGGCAGAGCAGTGGTGTTCGGGCAGTGTAGGGGGTCGTGCTGGGGGTGGTGTTTCAGGGTTTAGGGCAGTGCAGTGGTGTTCGGGCAGTGTAGGGGGTCTTGCTGGGGGTGGTGTTTCAGGGTTTAGGGCAGTGCAGTGGTGTTCGGTCAGTGTAGGGGTCTTGCTGGGGTGGTGTTTCAGGGTTTAGGGCAGTGGTGTTCGGGCAGTGTAGGGGTCGTGCTGGGGGTGGTGTTTCAGGGTTTAGGGCAGTGCAGTAGTGTTCGGGGCAGTGTAGGGGTCATGCAGGGGGTGGTGTTTCAGGGTTTAGGGCAGTGCAGTGGTGTTCTGGCAGTGTAGGGGGTCATGCTGGGGGTGGGGTTTCAGGGTTTAGGGCATACAGTGGTGTTCGGGCAGTGTGGGGTCGTGCAGGGGTGGTGTTTCAGGGTTTAGGGCAGTGCAGTGGTGTTCGGGCAGTGTAGGGGGTCGTGCTGGGGCTGGTGTTTCAGGGTTTAGGGCAGTGCAGTGGTGTTCGGGCAGTGTAGGGGGTCTTGCTGGGGGTGGTGTTTCAGGGTTTAGGCAGTGCAGTGGTGTTCGGGCAGTGTAGGGGGTCGTGCTGGGGGTGGTGTTTCAGGGTTTAGGGCAGTGCAGTGGTGTTCGGGCAGTGTAGGGGGTCGTGCTGGGGGTGGTGTTTCAGGGTTTAGGGCAGTGCAGTGGTGTTCGGGCAGTGTAGGGGGTCGTGCTGGGGGTGGTGTTTCAGGGTTTAGGGCAGTGCAGTGGTGTTCGGGCAGTGTAGGGGGTCGTGCTGGGGGTGGTGTTTCAGGGTTTAGTGCAGTGGTGTTCGGGCAGTGTAGGGGGTCGTGCTGGGGGTGGTGTTTCAGGGTTTAGGGCAGTGCAGTGGTGTTCGGGCAGTGTAGGGGGTCGTGCTGGGGGTGGTGTTTCAGGGTTTAGGGCAGTGCAGTGGTGTTCGGGCAGTGTAGGGGGTCGTGCTGGGGGTGGTGTTTCAGGGTTTAGGGCAGTGCAGTGGTGTTCGGGCAGTGTAGGGGGTCGTGCTGGGGCTGGTGTTTCAGGGTTTAGGGCAGTGCAGTGGTGTTCGGGCAGTGTAGGGGGTCGTGCTGGGGCTGGTGTTTCAGGGTTTAGGGCAGTGCAGTGGTGTTCGGGCAGTGTAGGGGGTCGTGCTGGGGCTGGTGTTTCAGGGTTTAGGGCAGTGCAGTGGTGTTCGGGCAGTGTAGGGGGTCGTGCTGGGGCTGGTGTTTCAGGGTTTAGGGCAGTGCAGTGGTGTTCGGGCAGTGTAGGGGGTCGTGCTGGGGGTGGTGTTTCAGGGTTTAGGGCAG
>CAWUFW010020943.1:0-135709 GCA_963921515.1 Calotriton arnoldi
CCCCGACAGGTGTCCTCTCACAATGCCCAGGGAAGCGGTGGTGTACTGTTCATGACCCCTCCCGACACGGCGTGCTCCAACTTGGCATGTGCGCATCTACCCGTCACACCCACCCACCTGAGCACTGCGTCCATACGACTTCACACGACACATGTGTGTCTTCCACAGTTGTGCTACTCATTTGCGTTGACATCCAATACCAGTGGACTACATGGTCATGTCACGACTGCCGTGTACTTCACATACTCTCATCCTCTCTCATTCGTACTTGTGAAATGAGTCAGCGGAGACAGTTTTGGTTTCAAACATTATATTGAGTCTTCTGTCCTCTGTGATGCAGTATAGTGGACACTACTGGCAGCGGAATACATGTTGAGGATATACTGAGCATGATTGCAAATGGGATAGGGTGTGGGGTTACATGTGATTGGCTGTTGCATGTGGGATGTGGGCTTCAGAGTTACATCTGCTTGGCCAAGGCTGTGCTAATGTACATTTACCTATAGCTGCGGAGCTGCGGACTTTGACACAGATGGTATACATGTAGCCTACCAGACCGCTTGGCATCATGGGCACAGTCCATCTCAGTTCCATGTGACAGGTTTGCTGCGGTTGTTCCTCATGCACGCGTGCATGTGTGATGACATCAGGGCATGTGCTTGCGTGCATGCAGCGGCGTGCCACTTGTTGTTGCACTGTGGTGGTTACTGGACATGTCACAGTCACTGGGGTCGTGTTGTTGTTGTATGCACTTGTCGTCCATGCAAAGGTCCTGGTATGGGATTCCCGGGCGGGGGTGGGAGGGGTGCAGCACCCACAGACTCCAGGCGACCTATTCATGTCCACTGAGCGGTGTGTGTGTCCATGGGCGCTGGATCCATGTCGTGTCCTGGTTGTTCGTGCAGTTCCGTCCATGTGGGTGCGATACACAGACCCCATGCCACTGCCTCCCACGATGAATGCGGTGTTCCTGGATGTGATGGGGAACAGTGTGCATGTCCCGGTCATATCCGATGTCATGGCGATGTCGTTGATGGTGTGGTTACAGTTGCCGGTCGTTTGGTATGGCTGTTGTGGTGGTGACTGGCCAGTCCGTGCGGAAGCTAAGCATGGGTGCGGGGTTGGACATCATAGGTCAATCGGGGAACCTGCGTTGTGGTCCGACGAATTTACAGGTTGTCAGGTATGCGATGCCGTCCAGCAGGGCTTCCATGTCATTGGTGGTGTACATGTTTGCCAGCCAATGTAGCGGATGGTGGCTGTCAAGGTGTTGTTCGTAAGTTGTCCCTTGGAGGACCATGATGGGGCATGCTGGGTGACATTCGATGTAGCTGTTCTCGATGATCCGTCGTGTGGAGGCACAGTGGTCCCATTTCAGTGCGGGTGCGATGTTGGCCACATACGCCATGCCCCCATAGGCAGAGCAGGCCCTGTCGTGTGCGTCCAGAGGAGGAGTAGTGGTAGCAGGTCCGCCTTTAGACATGCCGGGTTGGAGAGGCATATCTCCACGGGATGCTGGTAGGGACACCTCCGACAGTAGAAGACGGGCATGACGCAGCTGAACAATGTGATGCGGTAAGTCAGTCGGTAACTTACGTTCAGCAGGGACAGGAGATCGCATCCCAATATATGTAACAGGTTGGTTTTGTACAGCTTGAGCTGTCCGGCGTAGTTGGGTAGGTGTGTTGCGGTTGCCATTTCGCAGCGGTGCGTTGTGGTGGCGTGCTCCGGCTGTGTGTGCAGTCTGCAATGTGCACGCTCCGAGGTTGCTGTGAGCTCTGTGTAGTCGTAGGGAGACAGGACTTGTGTTCTGTTGGCTTGTTTGGAGGACACGGGCCCTCATCCCACATGCTTCTCAGACAGTTCAAGGTCAGTGATGTGTGACTCCTTCCAATTAACTTGCATGTGGCCGACATGGGGAGTGTTTTCTTCTTTCTTCCCCGTCCGTTGTGTGCTTCTGTGATATGCGCTCTCTGCCCTGTGGTCGGTCTCCTCGGCATGCCTGTGTTGGTCTATTCTTGGACAATGGCTGTATTCACCGGCTTCTGTCGTAGGGCTGTGGTTTCGGAGTTGGAATGGAAGGTCATTCAGTGCTGTCTGCTCTCCCTTGTGTGGGCGGCAGGCTGCCTTTCCGCTCTGCGTTGGGCCTTGTGTGTGAATGTTATTCTTGGGCCACCTGTTGTCGGTCCCCGGGCTCTTTGGTGTTCCGTTTTATATGTCTTGTTCATATGTGCAGGGTGGTATGGGTGTTTCAGTGTGGTACTGGCGTTCCTCTTCCCGAAGGGGCCCTGCTTCTCCTAGTTGGTGTTGCCGCCGCTGTGTGCTACGCCATGTTTGTTACACTGGGGTGTGTCCTGCTGTTGCGTGACTTCACTGACATGTGTGCGTCGGTTGTGTGGCGTTGGGTGTTGTCCGTGAATTGGGCGTTGGGGACATGTCTGTGGCCGGCCTGTCACGTGTCATGTGCGTTCGGGGTGGGGCTGATGTGTGTGCTGCTTGGTTGTGTCCCTGTGTCTGTGTGCGACGCATGCATGGCGCTGCGGTTGGCCTCTGCGTTGTGCGCATGTGTGGCGGCGTCATCGCCGCTTTGGGGCCGTGACGGGGTCGTTGGTTCCTAGTCCCAGGTGGTGTGTACACATGTGTTACGCGATGTCACGATTTGGCCTGTGTGTCATATGTGGATGCAATGGTGGATGTGTAGTGTACACGCCTGGTGGGGGGTTGTCCGCTTTTTCCGCCCTTGCACTGTGTGCGCTGTTTGCGTGCACTTGTTGTGTGTGTGCCTACCTGCGTCTCCGCGGTACGTTGCGTCCTTGGTGGTGCATCATCAGGAGCATGGGGAGGGCCTGCAGTGCTGGATTCATGCTCGGGAGCCGCTTCTTCGTTGTCCGTGCTCGGCGTCCGTGTTACCGCTTCGGTTTGTCGTACGGTATCTCTTGGCCGTGGGAGCCGTTTGTTTGCGGCATCGTAATTTATGCGCCGGGCGGGACGTGTTTTCGTCGGACGGTGTGTGTCAGTTGGGCTGCGCCGCTACGTGTACGGGCGCACTTTGATGGCGGACGGTGTTGCTGGCTTGCCGGCGGTGTTTGGCCTACTTTTCGCATCGTAATTGGGCGGGCGTGTGGACTGATGCGTGCCGGCGGTAACTGGTGGTTTTTGCATCCGCCAGCACGGCGGTTGTGCTTCCGCCCGCCATCGTAATGGGCCCCTAAAATTTTTAAATTCATATCTAAATTTACACTGATATCTTTAAAATACTCCCCACCCTTATCCCCTAATAACCCAACATCCCACTCCTAAAACAAAACATATATTTTAAATTTTTAATATAAATTTTGTTTTTTATATTAATTTCTAATTTCTAAAAATTTTAAATTAATATCTAAATTTACACTAATATTTTTTAAATACTGCCCACCCTTATCCCCTAATAACCCAACATCCCACTCCTAAAAGAAAACATATATTTTACATTTTTAATATAAATTTTGTTTTTTAAAATAATTTCTAATTTCTAAAAAATTTAAATTATTTCTAAATCTACACTAATATTTTTTAAATACTCCCCACCCTTATCCCCTAATAACCCAACATCCCACTCCTAAAACAAAACATATATTTTAAATTTTTAATATAAATTTCGTTTTTTATATTAATTTCTAATTTCTAAAAATTTTACATTAATATCTAAATTTACACTAATATTTTTTAAATACTGCCCACCCTTATCCCCTAATAACCCAACAACCCGCTCCTAAAAGAAAACATATATTTTACATTTTTAATATAAATTTTGTTTTTTAAAATAATTTCTAATTTCTAAAAAATTTAATTATTTCTAAATCTACACTAATATTTTTAAATACTCCCCACCCTTATCCCCTAATAATCCAACATCCCGCTCCTAAAAGAAAACATATATTTTACATATTTAATATAAATTTCGTTTTTAAATTAATTTCGAATTTCTAAAATTTTTAAATTAATATCTAAATTTACACTAATATTTTTAAATACTCCCCACCCTTATCCCCTAATAACCCAACATCCCACTCCTAAAAGAAAACATATATTTTACATTTTTAATATAAATTTCGTTTTTTAAATTAATTTCTAATTTCTAAAAATTTTAAATTTAAATATAAATTAACACTAATATTTTTTAATTACTCCCACCCTTATCCCCTAATAACCCAACATCCCGCTCCTAAAAAAAACATATATTTTACACTTTTAATATAAATTTTGTTTTTAAATTAATTTCTAATTTCTAAAAATTTAAAATTAATATCTAAATTTACACTAATATTTTTAAAATACTCCCCACCCTTTACCCCTAATAACTAAACTTCCCGCTCCTAAAACATATGTTACAAAAATTTTTTTATACATTTTCACACTAATATTAAAACATTTTTAATAATACAAAATTAATAACAATACAAAATATTTAATTATTGACTAAAAAATAATATTTTACAGTTTCTATATTTTTTGTTCGATATTTTTTACAACACTAACAATTCGATATTATCTACTTACGATATTACTTATTCAATATTTTGTACTTTGATATTTTTTAAAGAAATAAAAAAACGATATTTTTGATTGCAATATTCATGTATTCGATATTATCTAACATTCGATATTACAACTTCGATATTACTACAATTCGATATTTATAATTCAATATAATGTCTATTCACCCTTGAGAATTAGGTGTAATCATTTGGAAGCTGTTTATTTGTAAACGTACACTTACTTCGGTCTGTAGATGGCAGTGTTCAACTTGAAAGTCGGAAAAAATGATCCTGCTACTCCCGCTGCGTGTCGTCCCCATGGAAGTCAGTGTACCACTGAGCACAAAATGGTGGACGGCTTCTTTTATACGTTTTTTTGGGGGTAAACGAGAATCTAAAAGAAAATATGTTTTGGAAACAATTATTTCGCGTGATTTACAACCTGACAGAATGTATATTTATTTTGTCTTGTGTAAAAATGTTCGTTTATACGTTCCTTCTCGGAATGTCAGCCACTTTGTGTAGATGGTGGGTCAAGGGCTGTAATAAAAATAGTTGAAGGACTGCCGCTTTAAGTGCTTCCAATTGATTGTATGTATAATCTCTTTTTGCCTTTGACATTAGTGTGTATTTTATAATAAATGCTGTAAATATATTTGTAAATTTTTGCTGGTTTTTCAAACATATTTTTAGATGTTATTATTAATACCCAGGTATTTTAATGAATAGGTACTATAAAAACACCCGAGTATTAAAAATGAATACCTGAGTATTAATAATCTCCCCACTCAAAACCCCTATTTCCCTTGTATCCCGTCCCAGGGGATGGATGCAAAAAATTAAACTTACTGAAATTTTAGTGATAAACATTGAAAACATGTTATGCGTTGTAATGGTATGCGCTGTATTACTATGCATTGTAATGGAATGCGTTGTAATGGTAGTTTTAATATATCTCAATGAAAATGCGTTGTAATGGCATACGTAGTAAAAATATGCGTTGTAATGTTATTTGCGTTGTAAAAACAGCGATGCAAAAGTATGCGTTGTAATGGTTTGCATTGTAAGGTCATATATTCATGCCAGGTCCTCCCTGGACTGGAAACAAGCATCCTAGGACCGGTTTCGGGGTTTCACCCCTCATCAGCCAGGCTAGCTTGACTCCAGTGACATGGAGAGCACGGGACCCACGTCTGGGCATACCCGTCCCACTTGGAGTGACAAATGCAAAAAGAACAATTGATGGACAGAATGCAGAGCAATGTCATACATTCACCCCAGTACAAAACCGGTCCCAGGATGCTTGTTTCCGGTCCAGGGAGGACCTGGCTTGGCAGTTCAGTCTGGACTGTTCCCATGAGGCAGAGGGTAAAGAATGATTTGCATATGGCTGGGTCTAAACTGGGGTGGCATGGGGAGCAAAAGAACAATGCATATAACCCAGATCTATTGACTGGGGGTGAATGTTTGATTTGCTCTGCATTCCGTGCATCATCTGTGTCTCTTTTGCTTTCTCACCCTAAGTGCGCCGGGTATGCCCAGACGTGGGTCCCAGGCTCACTGTGCCACTGGATTCATGCTAGCCTGGCTGATGCCCCAAAACTGGTCCCAGAATGCTTGTTTCCGGTCAAGGGAGGACCTGGCTTGGCAGTTTGGTCCGGACTGTTCCCATGAGGCACAAGGTCAGGACTGATTTGCATATGGCTGGGTCTAAACTGGGGTGGCATGGTGAGCAAAATAACTATGCATTTTACACAGATCTTTTGACTGGGGGTGAATGTTTGATTTGCTCTGCATTCCGTCCATCATCTATGTGGCTTTTGCATCCAAAGGAGAATGGTTTGTTCTCTCAAAGATATCCCAATATCCACAAGTGTAGAATTGTTAAGCTTCTATAGAAATGTGTGGGATATCCCCTAGTTTTGTCATGCACATCTGCTGGCTGTATGTGCCGATGTGTTTTGACCTCCTTAAAAAAAGTATTTCTCAGGGCAATATCCTGTTAACCATGTGGGACACCAGGAAGAATTCCCTGCAGTTTTCAATCTCTTTAAAGTTTTGCAAAATCAAGTTTCTATGGGGCCCATTACGATGGCGGGCGGAAGCACAACCGCCGTGCTGGCGGATGCAAAAACCACCAGTTACCGCCGGCACGCAGCAGTCCACACGCCCGCACAATTATGATGCGAAAAGCAGGCCAAACACCGCCGGCAAGCCAGCAACACCGTCCGCCATCAAAGTGCGCCCGCACACGTAGCGGCGCAGCATAACTGACACACACCGTCCGACGAAACACGTCCCGCCCGGCGCATAAATTACGATGCCGCAAACAAACGGCTCCCACGGCAAAGAGACACCGCACGTGAAAGAGAGGCGGAAACACGGACGCAGAGCACGGACAACGAAGAAGCGGCACCCCGGGCATGAATCCAGCACTGCAGGCCCTTCCCATGCTTCTGCTGATGCACCACCAAGGACGCAACGTACCGCGGAGACGCAGGTAGGCACACACACAACAAGTGCACGTAAACAGCGCACACAGTGCAAGGGCGGAAAAGCGGACAACCCCCACCAGCGCGTGCACACCACACATCCACCATTGCATCCACATATGACACACAGGCCAAATCCTAACATCGCAGAACACATGTGTACACACCACCTGGGACTAGGAACCAACCACCCCGTCACGGCCCCAAAGCGCCGATGACGCCGCCACACATGCGCACAACGCAGAGGCCAACCGCAGCGCCATGCATGCGTCGCACACAGACACAGGGACACAACCAAGCAGCACACACATCAGCCCCACCCCGAACGCACATGACACGTGACAGGCCGGCCACAGACATGTCCCCAACGCCCAATTCACGGACAACACCCAACGCCACACAAACGACGCACACATGTCAGTGAAGACACGCAACTGCAGGACACACCCCAGTGTAACAAACATGGCGTAGCACACAGCGGTGGCAACACCAACTAGGAGAAGCAGGGTCCCTTCGGGAAGAGGAACGCCAGTACCACACTGAAAAACCAATACCACCCTGCACATATGAACAAGACACATGAAACGGAACACCAAAGAGCCCGGGGACCGACAACAGGTGGCCCAAGAATTACATCCACACACAAGGCCCAACGCAGAGCGGAAAGGCAGCCTGCCACCCACACAAGGGAGAGCAGACAGCACTGAATGACCTTCCATTCCAACACCGAAACCACAGCCCTACGACAGAAGCCGGTGAATACAGCCATTGTCCAAGAATAGACCAACACAGGCATGCCGAGGAGACCGACCACAGGGCAGATAGCGCATATCACAGAAGCACACAACGGACGGGGAAGAAAGAAGAAAACACTCCCCATGTCGGCCACATGCAAGTTAATTGGAAGGAGTCACACAGCACTGACCTTGAACTGTCTGAGAAGCATGTGGGAAGAGGGCCCGTGTCCTCCAAACAAGCCAACAGAACACAAGTCCTGTCTCCCCACGACTACACAGAGCTCACAGCAACCCCGGAGCGTGCACATTGCAGACTGCACACACAGCCGGAGCACGCCACCTCTACGAACCGCTGCAAAATGGCAACCGCAACACACCTACCCAACTACGCCGAACAGCTCAAGCTGTACCAAACCAACACGATACATACATTGGGATGCGATCTCCTGTCCCTGCTGAACGTAAGTTACCGACTGACTTACCGCATCACATTGTTCAGCTGCGTCATGCCCGTCTTCTACTGTCGGAGGTGTCCCTACCAGCATCCCGTCGAGATATGCCTCTCCAACCCGGCATGTCTGAAGGCGGACCTGCTACCACTACTCCTCCCTCTGGACGCACACGACAGGGCCTGCTCTGCCTATGGGGGCATGGCGTATGTGGCCAACATCGCACGCGCACTGAAATGGAACCACTGTGCCTCCACACGACGGATCATCGAGAACAGCTACATCGAATGTCACCCAGCATGCCCCATCATGGTCCTCCAAGGGACAACCTACGAACAACACCTTGACAGCCACCATCCGCTTCATTGGCTGGCAAACATGTACACCACCAATGACATGGAAGCCCTGCTGGACGGCATCGCATACCTGACAACCTGTAAATACGTCGGACCACAACGCAGGTTCCCCGAGTGACCTATGAAGTCCAACCCCGCACCCATGCTCAGCTTCCGCACGGACTGGCCAGTCACCACCACAACAGCCATACCAAACGACCGGCAACTGTAACCACACCATCAACGACATCGCCATGACATCGGATATGACCGGGACATGCACACTGTTCCCCATCACATCCAGGAACACCGCATGCATCGTGGGAGGCAGTGGCATGGGCTCTGTGCATCGCACCCACATGGACGGAACTGCACGAACAACCAGGACACGACATGGATCCAGCGCACATGGACACACACACCGCTCAGTGGACATGAATAGGTCGCCTGGAGTCTGTGGGTGCTGCACCCTCCCACCCCCGCCCCGGGAATCCCATACCAGGACCTTTGCATGGACGACAAGTGCATACAACAACAACACGACCCCAGTGACTGTGACATGTCCAGTAACCACCACAGTGCAACAACAAGTGGCACGCCGCTGCATGCACGCAAGCACATGCCCTGATGTCATCTCACATGCACGGGTGCATGAGGAACAACCGCAGCAAACCTGTCACATGGAACTGAGATGGACTGTGCCCATGATGCCGAGCGGTCTGGTAGGCTACATGTATACCGTCTGTGTCAAAGTCCGCAGCTCCGCAGCTATACGTAAATGTACATTAGCACAGCCTTGGCCAAGCAGATGTAACCCCACACCCTATCCCATTTGTTATCATGCTCAGTATATCCTCAACATGTATTCCGCTGCCAGTAGTGTCCACTATACTGCATCACAGAGGACAGAAGACTCAATATAATGTTTGAAACCAAAACTGTTTTCGCTGACTCATTTCACAAGTACGAATGAGAGAGGATGAGAGTATGTGAAGTACACGGCAGTCGTGACATGACCATGTAGTCCACTGGTATTGGATGTCAACGCAAATGAGTAGCACTACTGTGGAAGACACACATGTGTCGTGTGAAGTCGTATGGACGCAGTGCTCAGGTGGGTGGGTGCGACGGGTAGATGCGCACATGCCAAGTTGGAGCACGCCGTGTTGGGAGGGGTCATGAACAGTACACCACCGCTTCCCTGGGCATTGTGAGAGGACACCTGTCGGGGGGAGTGAACACGTGTGTGCACAGCAGCCGGGCACACGTACAAAGCGGTACCAGGCGCACCTCAGCCCACCCTCTGTGGACAAGCTGGATCCTGTTGTGTGCCCGCCATGCCCCTTGACAAGGCACACACAGCCCCAGTCGACCAGGTGCAACCCCAACATAGTCAATCCGCACAGGCGATACAGGGCACGGGATGGCAGTGGAGCATGGTGTGTGAGAGGTCTCCTCGCGCTCCTCCTGGTCATATCACGCAGGCAATAGAACCTCAACGACTAGCATGGCACAAGTCAAATGGAAGTGTAGGGGGACGCACCACAGCACGAGCAGCACTGACGTCACGGGAGGTGGCTCGCACCATCCCATCCATTGCCCATCATACCAACCACGCCACATGCCATTGCGACTAAGTGCAAGCGCGTGCGCCACCACCCCCGAGCCCTCCCCAGAGAGGCCAAAGAGTGAATGTGTGGGCCATCAGCCACAGACGGACGCGGCCCGGCCGCAAGGGCAGCCACAGCCACTGGGTGTCGCAGGTGGCGGATCCGGAAGGCGAAGACTGTGATGCATAGTCCATGCAGGCCGGGTCTCCATTTGGGGCACCACGCAGGTGGACGGCGTCCCGCCACACATCATACCCTGAGACAGCCCACTCGTGCAACTGGACCCACACATACACTCCTTGCCCTCTCTGGTGCGAGCTTGGGGCTGCCTGTGCAGGCGCTAGCCTCGCAGGTGAGCATTCATATTGGGGGAGCGAGGGGAGGACATGAGGGCTGGGGCGAAGATGACTGTATCACTGTCAGTAAGTACAAGGGATGACCCAGATGTGGAAAGGAAGAGACGTGTCCCGTGTGTACTGCAACTAGTCGCCAATCCAACTACCCCCCATGTCCGGAATGTAAGCCCGCACCTAGGCCCGCCCATCCGCCACATCGAACATACCACCAGCACGACAACCTTCCCATTCGAAACACTGACTGGGGGTGGCGACCAGTGTACAATCATGTGTAGCCTACCCACGCGTACATGTGGGCCCTCCATGATCCATGTCACCTGCGGCAAAGTCATGACATGCGCAATGAGGGAAGTGAGGAGAGCTGTCCGCCCCACGCGCAGAAGGTGCATCAGCTCCACAGACCCAGCAGCGAGTCCAGCAGGGGTCACATGTGCAGGGGCAGCTGTGCCTGGTGTGAAGGCACATGCATATAGACAGCACATCGACCAATGTGTAGTCTGCCCACATCTACAGTCCATCATCATGCGGACATAGGAATTGAACACAGGGCAACACATCTTAGTTGGTGCACCCACCGTGACCAACAATGCGCAATCATCGACGTACCCGCCCTGTGCATGGCCCCCCACCCAACGGAGGCCCATCCAGTGCCACCATCCCACACACACAAGCCTTCCACGGAACATGCTGTGTCCAATGGTCAGTACAGAGTCAGCGCCCATCTGGTGGATCCTGAACAGGAGACACATGCACACACATGCCAGCTCCCACTATGTACGTCTGCCACCTGGCACGTGCAATGTAACCTCTCACCTGTGACGTGTGACTGCAAGCACACAGCCGTCTTGGCATGGGGCTGTCAATGTGGACACCAGTCAATGTTTCAGGAGCTGTGATCCGTACAGTGCTGTACATAGGGTGCAGTGCTGACACCTACTACTGTCTCATATCCCCTCGTGCCACAGGTCCCACTTGTATTGGCCGCTCAGCCCGTGCCCACATCGTCGTCGTCGT
Organism: Calotriton arnoldi; assembly: GCA_963921515.1. Taxonomy (NCBI): domain Eukaryota; kingdom Metazoa; phylum Chordata; class Amphibia; order Caudata; family Salamandridae; genus Calotriton; species Calotriton arnoldi. Next base: position 11,514 of record CAWUFW010020943.1, read on the forward strand.
GTGCCATACTCATCCAGCCTCGGAAGCAGTTCCATGCTCAGCAGACACTCATGTTGCCGTGGCGTTGCCGCTTGACGAATATGCAGTCAGTCCCCATCAGCACGCCCGCAAGTCATTGGGGCCTAGATCCCCATGTGCATGCACATGGCAGTGGTATGTCTCACTTGCCATTGCCATTGTTGGGAGACCTGTGTAAGTGTATTGTGGCCGTGCCGTCCCAGCTTGACAGCTGGGCTGTGGCTCATGTGCTTGCTCAGTCATGTCAGTGATGTGTATGCGAAATTGCTATGTGCCGTGTTGCTTTGACATGTGTCCTCTGCCATTTAACCCAGGCGGAGACCGAACATTGACCGCCCATACCAATTGCTGGCGGACATGGACGATACAGAGGTAATCAGGAAGTTTCGGCTGGACAGGCCAACTCTGCATCGACTGTGTGCCATGTTAGAGCCCCATCTCCGTCCCCGCAGGGTGTATCCGACTGCTGTCACCCCCACGGCTAAGGTGATGGCCGCCATGCATTTCTTCGCCACTGGGTCATTCCAGCACACAGTGGGCAGTGGAGGAGGGATGTCCCAGCCCATGTTCAGCAAGGTGCTGAGGGATGTACTGGCAGCCATGATGCTGTACCGGAACAGGTACATCCGCTTCCCCAGGGCTCGTGAATTGGCGGCAGTGAAGGGTGCATTCTATGCCCTTGGCAGAATCCCACACGTCGTGGGAGCCATTGACTGCACTCATGTTGGCCTTGTTCCACCACAGGCCACTGAGCACCTGTACCGCAACAGGAAGCACACGCACTCCCTGAATGTGCAAGTGGTGTGCCTTGCGGACATGGTGATCACCCACGTGTGTGCCAAGTTTCCAGGCTCGGCACATGACGCACACATAATGCGCAACAGCATCTTGCCACGACTGATGGCCAATCTGCAACAGGATCGTGCCTGTATTGTCGGTGAGTATGTGGAGTGGTGTAGCGTGCTGGTTGTGCGATGCTGTCCCCTGTCCAGTTGGAATAGCTACAGTTCTCTGTGTCCCTCACACCCAGGTGACTCTGCGTATCCGAATGGGGCATGGCTGCTCAGTCCATTGAGGAATCCTCGCACCCCAGCAGACGATCGATACAATGAGGCACATGGGAGGACCAGACGTGTGGTCGAGCGTACCTTTGGCCTCCTCAAGTCCAGGTTCAGGTGCCTGGACCGCACCGGGGTGCACTGGCGTACTCCCCACAGAAGGTGTGCCAGATAGTGGTGGCGTGCTGCATGCTGCACAATCTGGCCATTCGGAAGCAGATCCCCCTCATTGTGGATGACGGAGATCAACCAGGGCCCCAGCCCGCAGACCAGGACAGCTCGAGTGAGGTGGACAGCGGAGAGGAGGAAGCTGGGAATGTGCGCCAGCAGCTCATCGCCCGCTACTTCACTTGACGGTGAGTGTCCATGTACGACGGATGATGTGTCTGTATCTGTGCAGGTGTGTGTGTGCTGTGTCAGGGTGGCCGTATGTTCACTGCGTGCAGTGTGTCAACGCTCCATGGCCAGGGTAGTATGCCACTGTTGGTGACTGTGGCATTGTGCCCTATTGCTCCGTGCGATGTGTGTACATTGCTTGTAGTTGTTGACATGTACTGTGTGATGGGTGTGTGACACACTCATTGAATGTGCTCTTGTTCTGTCTCCCACCCCTAGGTCCCTACAGGCCCTCCGGATTCCATTGCCATGCCACGCATCAGGTGCCCTTCCGCCCAAGGTGGCCGTTGTATTCCGTACAAATAAAACACAGGGCACAAACAGCAGTTAGTGAAAAAGGTGCATTTATTACAAACTGTGACATGTGATTGTGTGTAAGGTGATGACAAAAGTGGTGCGTGCAGTGACAATGAGCTGTCGGTCATGGCTGCGTGATGATCAGGGTGTACCCACTGGTTCTATGTCCATAGTCCAACACACACATGCCATCCAGCTGGCTGTGTGGAGTGGGATCGTAGAGCAAGTCAATGCAGTGGCTGGTCAAGGAAGGCTGGCGGAAGGCTGGCTGGCTGCCTCACTTGCGACTGGAGCGTGCGAAGTCCTCCCGGGAGATCTGTTTCCTCTTCGGACGGCCCCTTCCACGTTTGGGAGGGGGTGTGTGGTGGCGACCTGCTGGTGGTGGGTGAGGTGTGCTCACTGGCTGTGGACGCAGGGGAAGTGGACACTGCTGGCCGACCCTGCGCCCTAGCAGGTGGTGGCGGAGGTGGTGTTGCTGGCCTTGCCTGTGACCCCACCGCCACCACCAGCTGGCCCATGAGGTCCACGAGTTGGTCCATACGGGACACGAATTGGCCCATATGGGCGCCCATGGACCTCAGCACCCCCAGCACCTCCCGCGTGTCAGTAGCAGACCTGGCCCATTGTCCTTGGGCCTCTTCATAGGCCCCAAGGACTCTGGCCATTTGAGGCAGGGCATGGCTCCCAGGGGAGGCTGGCGTTTCCCTGACCCTGCTCCTCCTACCAGTCCTGCTGCCACCGGCCTGCCCACTAGCCACATTGCACACCACGGTCCTCGCTGTGGCTCCCAGGGTGGATCCAGTCGGCCGGGCCACCACCTGCGCTGGGGCTGGTGCCAGCGAAGACGTGGTGGTGGTGGAGGCGGTGGTGGTCGGTGCGGCGATGGTGGCGGTTGCGGCAGTGGTAGTGGCCGCAATGACCGTGGGTGTGGCCGCAACGACAGTGGCAGCAGGGGACTGGGACTGTTCAGCGTCCCTGGATGATGGGTTGGTGGGTAGGAGGGGTCCTGGGGAGCGGCTGGGCCCTGCCACGCCAGATGGGCCAGCTTGGTGGTCCGTGTCCGAAGAGGTGGACAGATCCTCCAGATCCGTGTGTCCTCGTTGGGGGCTTGTAGGCTGGCTGTGCTGGCTGCTGTCTCCATCCCCAGCGTCCAGCAGTTCGTCACCTGTGGAGAGAATGAGATTTGTTATTGTGTTGCACCTGGCGAAGTATGTATTAGTCGTCTGACATTGGCAGTTCGTGCAATCTCGTACATGGGTTTCCCGGAGGCGAGTGTGTGGCTGTGGCATCTGTAGTTGTGTGTGCTAGGCAATGGGACTGTGTGCTGTGCACATGTGGGATGGGACGGATTGGCCATGCCGATGGGTGTGTTGCTGTGCCCCTACTCATTGTGACTCTGGTGTATGCGGGCTCCTGGCCCATCCTGGGCCTGGTTTGTACTTTGCTTTTGGGGTTCATATGGAACGCTTAGGAACGCATATGGCAACATGGGGGCCATGCCCCAGATTCGCATTTGGGAGGGGATATGCTTTTGGGGTTCAAATGGAACGCTTAGGAACGCATATGGCAACATGGGGGCCATGCCCCAGATTCGCATTTGGGAGGGGATATGCTTTTGGGGTTCAAATGGAACGCTTAGGAACGCATATGGCAACATGGGGGCCATGCCCCAGATTCGCATTTGGGAGGGGATATGCTTTTGGGGTTCAAATGGAACGCTTAGGAACGCATATGGCAACATGGGGGCCATGCCCCAGATTCGCATTTGGGAGGGGATATGCTTTTGGGGTACATGCTGTGAGCCATGGGTGCCGAACGTGACATGTGTTGTGGCAGCATGACAGTGCATGGTCTGAGGTGTGTGCATGCCTGACATGCCCTGCATATTTGCTGTCTGTTGTGGTTACTGGACATGGCATTGGACGCATCGTTATGAGTGAGTGATAGTTGTGTGCCAGCCAACGTATTGCAGTTGTCCCATCTCCTTGGTGTGCGTGCTGCCCTGTGCCATGTGCATCACTGCAGTGCTCGGGGGGTGTGGCCCATGTTGTGTGTTGTTGCTCACAGTGTGTCGTGCGCTTAATTGACTTCTGGCACATGGTTGGTCATGGGCATGTGTCTTAGCGTGACTGCTGTATGTGTGGCAGCTGTGCGGATGACATGCCTTTCATGTGACTGGGGCTGACGGATGGGATGGATGGTATGTTGTATGTGCATGGTGTGTCTGTGAGTTTGATGGGTTCAGTGGTGTTCGTGTGCATTTCTGTTGTTCCGCTCTGTTGCGTCTAGTGTTGTTTGTCTTACATAGGCGTAGTTGTGGGGTGTGGGGTTGACAGGCAGTGGGGGCTACATGGACAGGACTTCAATGGTGTTTCGGTTGTGTGTGATGAGTTGCACAGTGGCTGCCGTGTGGGACTATATTCAGTGTGGCTTGTGCATGCAGACGTGGCTCCTTGGGTGTTGCTATGTCTGTGATGGGTCATGTGGGGTGTGAGTCTGTTGTTCATGTCCGTGTGCACATTGTTCACTTGTTCGTGACGGTGGGCGGTGCTGCGTGTTCGTCTGCTACGTGACATGTCCCATGTGTTGGTGGTGTTATGGTCCTCATGCCTCCAGTAATCCAGCCCTGTCCAGTTTCCCACCTGCAAGTTGTTCGTGCGTGCACTGTACTGGATGCCACATGGCTCTAAGCGGGGGTGCTCCATGTTGCAGGTCTGTGGGGGTGGGGGGGTGTAGTGGGTCGTGGGGGTGGCTGTACACCCACTGACACCGATTGCTGTGGACCGTGATGTCTGCCTTTCGGCTGTCGTTGTGCACTGCGGTGGCTGACACGTGGCTGTGGGGTGTGGGGGATGCTCCTCCTTGCTGTGCTGTGGGACTGGGGCCTGGTGTGTGTTGTACTTGGGCTGTCCACTGTCCCACCCACTGCACTTTGTGTTCCTGCCACTTACCTGTTACTTGTCGGTTAGTGCAGCTGTGGCGGACACATGGGTGTGGTGGGTGCTCGTTGTGGCGCTTCTGGCATATTTGGGGACCTGTTGGTGGTTACGTGGCTGGCTTAGTGTACACATGTCCCCACGCATCTTACAGTTGTTCGGTTTGGGCTGTGTGTGGTAGTGTCTGTTGCATGTGCGTGTGTTGTGTTGTGTATTGTGTGCTGGACATGGGGGTGTTTGTCCCTGGGAGCTGTGGCATGGTAGTTGCGCATGTGAGTACATAGCGGTGTGCTAGTATACATTAGTTTGTACTTACCAGCCTCCACTCCCCTGCTAATCCGGCGAGGATCTCCGGATGGATTACGACTCGCACCTTCTCCTCCCACGCTTTGAAGGTCTTAAAGAGCGCGGGATTCCCTCCGCCAGTGACGGCAGCCAGCTCTCTGTTTTTGCCCTCCTTCTTCTTGACCAGGCTCTTTACGTCATTCCAACGTTTGTTTATCTCGACTCTGTTCCTGGGCAGGGTCACGACTGCATTGACCTGGTCTACGATCCGGTTCCACATTCTGTTTCTGGTGGCTAGTGGTGTGTGCTGGACCATGTTCCCATAGATTTGTGGGTACACCTTGATGATCTCGTCGACCATGACCGTCAGCTCCATGGGCGTGAACTTGGGCATCCTTTGTGGTGCCATGGTGTTTGTGGTGCTGGTGCGGTGTGTGTTGTGTAATGTGCAGGGGGTTTGTGGTGCCGGTGTTTGGTGGTGGTGGTGGTGGTGTTTGGTGGTGGTGGTGGTGGTGGTGGTGGTGGTGGTAGTGATGTGTGCGTTTCTGTGGTGTGCTGCTGTCCTTGCTGTGTCACTGTGTCCTCTCCTCTCCTCTCTGGTTTGCAATGTAGCAAGGGGTTGTGGTCTGTGGGAGTGCTGCTTTTGTACTCACCTATGTGGGTGTGTCCTCATGGTCTGTTGTTTTCAGGTGTGTTGTGTCTGGGGTTCTGGCCTTTGTATTTTATGTTTGTCCGGGGGGGTGTTTTCGGGATGTGTACTGTGCTTGTGTAATTGTGTGTGCCTTACTGTGTGGACTTGTTGGCCATGTTGTGTGCTATTGGTTTTGTGTGCGGATGGTTTCTGTGCAGGTACGTTGGCGCCATGGCTTCTGCCGTGTCGATTCTCATCGGCGTTGTTTGCGCTGGCGGGCGGTATATTTGTTGTTTTTCCGCGCTCATGGCGGTGCGATCATAATTTCACGTGCGGTGTGTCGGCCGTGTGGGCGGGCGGTTTTGTGTTGTCGTGCGTGTTTCCGTCCGTGGCGGGCGGTTTGACTCCGACTCGGACGATGGCGGGCGGTATTTTGTGTGATTTTTCCGCCGATGGCGGTTTTCGGTTTGTGTACTCATAATGGCGTGGTCGGTGTTCAGGCGGTGTGTGCGGGCGGATTTTTGCCGCTTCCATGCCTGGCGGATTTTTTTACGCCGGGTATCGTAATGGGCCCCTATGTCTTGAACTGGGATTGTATATGCAAGTCTCTCCTGTAAAGTTGGATCCAGCGGTTCATGTCGGAAGCAAACACTCGCATGCTTTCTTGGTTGCAGCTTTTTTTTTCCATCTGGGCAGCACTCTGGTCACTCAAATTACTCCCTTTGGATGGTTTCTTGCTTTTTTCGCATTCACATTATTTGATCCACAGCAGAGAAAACCACAAACTGGCAATTATTTCTCTTATCACAAAGTTACACCTATCATTACAGTGTTCTGGTGCAAAAATGCACCATGAAGGTGCAGCTATCAACAGTGTCATATGAAGATGCACCCATTACACTCCAGGACACTGCAGGGGGGTTCCTCACCATAAATCTCCATTCACAATATCTTTGCTTACAACACTGCAAACTACAATCCACATATACATTGGCATGATTGGAGATCAGAGAAACATTGGCTGCTGTATGTTAATCTAATTATGCTCGTCGCATAACTAACCAAAACTCATAGATATCTTTAGTGGGATTTTCCATCTTGTCCCTTTTAGGGCAGAGTACTTAAACTTGGCTTCTAAAACACTTCTCCCTGGGGTCCCATGGCATTTCCTTCCATTGGCCTGTGGAATGCAAGAGCTTCAGGGAACAATAGCCGCAGACACCATGTAAGATCTGTGACGCTCCGGGAGGAGCACAGCTGGCTGGAGAGGTCCTGGAAGCGGAGAGAGCGACAGCGGCAAGGAACTGAGCAAGAATCCTTGAAATAGAAGGAGGAAGCAGCTGGGGTGGCAGTGTCAGGCTGGTCTATCAAGTGCTTCCTGTGATAGCCTCGCAGAAGCTTGTGGTGGCAGGATGTGGCGCTCTCTTCACTTGTTCCTCCAGATGCACTGGCCGTGTGAGGCCTTCACCTTGCCAGCTTCCTTAAAATGCGCAAAGGTATGTGCTTACTTCAGAGGAAAAAATCCTTAATCCTGCGAAGAGGCGTCCCTTCTCATGCCAATATTTGGAAACTATTCCAGTGTGACTTCAAGGAACAATGCCTTGTCGCTCTTAACCTAAAATTTGCTAGATCGCATTCAGTGTATTTCGGGGACGTGTACAGCAATTACAGTCAATTTCACAGAGGCATTAATGAGAGCCAAAGGGTTTTCAACGGCAGGATTGTTCCAAAATAGGTGCAGTTTTATTGGACATCTTCCTAAGAGCCGCAGTTCCTGACAGAGCCCGAAAGAGCGTTTGCTCTTCCTTTGCCAAAGCTCCTAATTTCAAACCTAGCTGTTCTCTTATGGCTAAAGCCCTCCGGCATCCATGAATACCTTTTTGGGAAAATGCTCAACTGTGACTTTTTCTCCAGTGTTTGAAGTGGCAGTGTTCTTCGAGAGATCGATTCATGCCAAATTCAGACTCGAAAGGGGCAGTATTTCGTGAAGTTTCTAACATTATGCGCGTTGCTGCCCTTGGCTAGGTCGGTGCCCTGTGTCCACAGCCTTTCACGGGCTCGTGGTGTTTGCTTTCAAAGACCTAGCTTAAACATACACACCTTGCAAATACTTCAACTTCCAGGCTTATATTTAATTTTAAAAATGGGCCCGAAGTCCTGCTTCTTCTGAACCCTTTAGTATCAGATTATTACGTTGTAGTGAAGGAAACGTTGGGAAAAAGGGCCTTATGAACAAAGTGCTCCAACGGTCGCACACCCTCAGTTTCAGCACAGCAGCTAAAACAATTTTTGTAATGTACTAAACCATCTAAGGATTCAAAAACATTTTCTGAATCATTAAACGGGCTGAGTGAACATAAAGGAATATGCGTGGGTGTGTCAGGGGCGTCACTCTCAAAAACTGATTCCTTAAGGTGTGTATTAATGTTTTGCAAACAAAATCCTATCGCAAAACTATAAGAGTTTATCACCATTCAAAACTAGTGGCAAGCCATTCACAAACTGGAAAAGGTTCGCAGGGGACCCTTTCCTTTTTGAGAATGTTGACAAACACTTTTTTTAGGAGTAAGCAGCAGCCTCTGGACCACTGCTTACTCCTATAAAAGGTTTGTATATTTTTTTTTCTTCTTTAAATTCGTTCTGTTTTATCTTTTTAAAAAAAGTTTGTTTTATTTAAAAGCAATCACAGACATCATGCCTGTGACTCTAGCCAACCATAGTGGGCTGCAATTTGCAACCTGCCTCAAACATATTAATTAGGGAAGTCAAATTATGACCCACCACAATTCGGAATTTTGTGACCAGACCTATTAGAACATAGGTCAGTTCACAAAATTCTGTTTATATTTGCAAACAGTCAGTGAGCAATTTGAGACCACTTTTTGGGAATGAAAAAAATCTTCAACATGACCCCAGTGTCTCTTAGAACATTGTGTCATCTGGTAACTTTACCTTTGACAGTACTGGCAGGCTAATTTTGGGGCACAAGGATCCATCATACCAGAATGTAGATCCAGTTTTAGGATGTCAGCTGATGATTGGTCTTTGTGGACTTACTTTACCCATCACCCTCCTACAACCCAACCCTCATGCTACTTCGGCTCATTAACCCTCTAGATGAGGGTCTCACATGTCTCACAGGAGTTTTTTCAGGGGGACATAGGCATACTCAACTTGTAGCTCTCTTGAACAACTGCACCAAAAGTAACTCTTGCACTAGACATGATCTCACCATCATTCGCTCACCACCATCAATTAACTCTGTAACCACATATCACTCTTCTTAATTGGGCCCCTACAATTTTTTTTTCACTGGGGTCAGAATGGTCAGCTAAATTCCTGTACTCCTTTGGCTCTCACAATTAGCAAATCATAGTCCAAGGCATCTGCATTATCAGGAAACTGCTTCTCCAGGGCTAGCCATTGTTCAGCTTGGTGTTTTTACACATGAGATATCTTTCAGGCAGGAGCAGACTAAAGATTTACTTTATCTATTGTATGAAAGAGTAACCTGGAGATTCCAGGTGACATAAACATACCCCTGGCTGGATAAGCCTGGACCATGATCAGTGCTTCCAATAAGGTGTAGTAAGGCAGCAAGCAGGGTTAGGCGCCGCCTGGTAATTTGGACAATGTTAGTCCCGGGATCCCTGGTTGGCTGAGGTAGGTACCTTAGGCCAAATAGGGACCCTCGCTCTCACGTCAGGGAAAGGAAGGACACCTTCTCAGATAGCCCCCGCTCACCCCCTTGGTAGCTTGGCACGAGCAGCCAGGCTTATCTTCAAGGCAAATGTGTAAAGTATTTGCAACCACGCTCACAGCAACCCAATGATGACACCACAAATGGACTCCACACGAGTTTCATAAAAGCGAGTATAAATTTATATAAAAAGATATACGATAAGACCACACAATATAAATCCAAAATATGCGTATTTGTAATATTCTTCCTGGCCGTTGGTTAGGCCAGCCAGCCCTTGTAAGTTCTGGCGATATTAATGAGCACTTCTAAACGTTCCACTGCAGTCCTAATGCAATGCTATGCAGTTCGTAATGCTAGAATCAGGCACTTTGCAATGTAGAAATAATGCAGTTCGTAATGTTCGAATCAGGCACTTTGCAATGTAGAAATAATGCAGTTCGTAAGGCTAGCATCAGGCACTTTGCAATGTAAAAATAATGCCATGCGTAACGCAACAATCAGGTATTTCGTTATGCTGAAAAAATGCAATGCGTAATACACTAATCAGGTAGTTCGTTATGCAGAAACAATGCAATGCGTAATACGACAATCAGGTAGTTCGTTTTGCAGAAACAATGCAATGCGTAATACACTAATCAGGTAGTTCGTTATGCAGAAACAATGCCATGCTTAATACACTCCAGCACCGATCACGGTGCCTCAGGCGGTCTCTCCGCCACTCGTACTGACTCGCAGTCAGCCTCTGTCAACAGTTGCCCCCACACGGGTATGGTGTAAACAAAAAGTGCAGCTCCGCACTCCGGCCCCGGTACTGCCACTCCGTTGGCATGTACGGGCCGCGATACGAGCCGAAGCAGAGGCTCGCATTGCAGGAATGGGAGAGGCCGAGAGCATCTCCCTCCGAGCCCGCACCCCTCCCCAGGCATCCACACACGTTACCTGGGGGGTGCGACCTCGCTCTCCTCTCCTCTTCCCGCGACTTGGGCCTCCGATGCAATCTTTGCGAATTCCGGGCAGTGGGACTCGGGCCCTCCCTCGACGAGGTTGGTTCGAGGTCCCGCTCTGGCAACGGCGGGCTCGGGCCAGCGGCTTGGCTCCTCCGGGGCTGCCGGTCCGGGCCGCTGATGCTACGAAGATCTCCGGCTGCAACAGGGCACATGCACACAGCGTCGCTGAGACTCACTTGAGCTTCGGGTGCACGATAACAGGGCACTCCTCACGAAGGTCTCAGGCTGCACGAAGCACACGCACAAAGCGTCGCTGAGACTCACTTGAACTCCGGGTGCACGATAACAAGGCAATCCTCACGAAGGTCTCAGGCTGCACAAAGCACACGCACACAGCGTCGCTGAGACTCACTTGGACTCCGGGTGTGCACAATAACAGGGCAATCCTCACAAAGGTCTCAGGCTGCACAAAGCACACGCACACAGCGTCGCTGAGACTCACTTGGACTCCGGGTGTGCACGATAACAGGGCAATCCTCACGAAGGTCTCAGGCTGCACAAAGCACACGCACACAGCGTCGCTGAGACTCACTTGGACTTCGGGTGTGCACGATAACAGGGCAATCCTCACGAAGGTCTCAGGCTGCACAAAGCACACGCACACAGCGTCACTGAGTCTCGCTTGGACTCCAGATGCCCACGATCACAGGGCAATTCTTACGAGGGTCTCAGGCTGCAAAAAGCACACGCACACAGCGTCGCTGAGACTCTCCTGGAAACTTTTGTGTTCCTGAGTTTCCGTAACAGGGAGCCAGCTCACCTCAGGCCCTTGGGGATAAGTTACTTCCGGACACAGCACACAGCAAAGTCCTTTCAAGCAGGGGGACACAGCACACAGCAAAGTCCCTTTAGCCTCTCCTTGGTTAAAGCAGCAAACTGCAGGCCAGCCCCAGAACACACAGCAAGGGTCAGTCCTTTCCTTCAGTCTCTTCAGCTGTTTCTTCCTTGGCAAAGGTTCCTCTTGACCACGAAGTAGCTTCATTCTTGTTCAATTTTGATCAATCCATTTCTCCAAAGTTCAGGGGCTTCAGCTCTCATAGTTATACCCCTAAATGTCTTTGAAGTCTTTGTGTTCAGGGGGCACTGACCCCTGTTCAAACCAGTTCTGGGTGCCTCCCTGCCAGTGACACCTTATTCCTTTGATAGTGGGGGTCTGGATCCTCAATCACTCAGCAGGGGACAAAGCCATTGGTTTATGGCTGCGGCCCAGGCCTCTTCACCTCTAGGGGCTACTCCTCCCCCCTACACTCCAGATGCAGGTCAGCCTGTTGCTGTCTCACCTCCTCCCATGGGTCAAGACATTCCCCAGATTCTATCACTTTCAAATCCAGATAGTCAATCTACAACCAGGCAGAGACACACAGACATGTTAGAGCACAAAAACCCAGCCACTTCTAAAAGAGTGGCTTCTAAACGCACAATCCAAAAACCACCTCCATAAAAAGATGTGTTATTACATTGTGAGTTCAGGCACACTAAACTTCACCTCTCCATCTTAAGCCTTTGGGAAGATAGGCTGGAAAACATATTACACAGCCTCCCCATTTTATCCTATGGGCAAGATGGCCTTTCCAAAGTGAAAAACGAAATGGAGATTATTTCACTGTCAGGACATGGTACACACCTTAGTACATGTCCTACATTTCACATGCACTGCACCCTGCCCAGGGGTACCTTGGACCTACCATAGGGGTGTCTGATGTGCATAGAAAGGGAAGGGTAAGGTCTGGCAAGTGGGTGCACTTGTCAGAACAACATGGCAGTTTAACAAACTGCGCGCAGGCACTGCAGTGGCAGGCCTGAGTTCCCTCCTTAAGGCTACTTGTGTGGGAGGCGCAATTCGTGCTGCAGGCCCACTAGTAGCATTTGCATTACCAGCCCTGCAGCACACATAGTGCACTTTACTAGGGACTTTACTAGTAAGGCAAACATACCAATCATTGACAACCAATTACCATTACACTTTATACAGGGAGCACTTGCACTTTGACATTGATTAGCAGTGGCAAAGTGTCCAAAGCATCTAAGTTGGCAACACCATGTCAGAAAAAAGGTCTAGGGGGAAAGCAAAAAGTTTAGGGAACTTTAGCCAAAAAGGGCCAAGTCCAACAGACAACTAATACAAAAACATGAAAATTTGATTTTGTTCAGTACATAGGGAGCGTCTCAGCAGGCAAAATGCTACTTTTACCTGCTTGATAGCTACAATACAGTAGGGTGATGACTATGTGTGGAGTGCAAGCAAAATCCAACTCTGGTGGGTAGCTGCACACAGCAAGATGATTACAGACAGTTAGCAAAGTAGGCATGCCTGGGGACCAAACGCAGTAGTGGACATGAACAAGAGCCGACTTTCACTTTGTGCAAGGAATATCGTTTTCCTTTAAGCGAAGATCACTGTACTGAAAGTTGAGATTATGGGGTCAGGAAAAAATCTGCATTCCACAAAACTCGCAGTCTATAAAGTACTTAGAAGGGAAGGACTTGTTGATCCCCAGCTTCTACTGAGTATCTATAAAGATACATTTATAGAATATTACAAAACTATGGCAGTGAGAAGGGGGGAAATTAAGACTCATTTGCAGAGTTATGTCCATGAAGCAGCACATAGAGAGTTTAAGTTGAAATGTGTGCAATGTAAAGCCTAATTGTAGGAAAGTAGGATCTGCTTCTTATAGTTACCCCCACTTTTTGCTAAGTGTGATACTGTTTTTGACTAGTCTGACTGGGATCCTGCTGATCAGGACCACAGTCTATCTGCTTTCTCCCTAAACTGTTATGTCATGTACTTAGGTACACTCCAGATTGGATACTGGGGTACCCTTGTCAGTCCCTAGTATATGGTACCCATGTACCCAGGGCATAGGTACCCCAGAGGCCTCCCATGGGCTGAAGCATGTATTATGCCACCTATGAGAGGCCATGCAAAATGGAATTACAGGTCTGCCATTGCAGCCTGTGTAAGTTGGTGCATGCACCACTTACTTAAGATATAGGTTTACTATATTTAAGGGTCACTACACTTAAAACCTATAAGTCACCCATATAGCAGGCCTTAACAATCCTGAAGGCAGGGTGCTTGGTTCTAAGTGAGTGGGTGCCACTGTATGAGCAGGACACCCCTGCAGCCTACAGAGTCCATTCTCCCGGGTTGTTAGTGCAGCATCCATTTACGACATATAGAGTGGCATTATGCGACCGCGTGATGACCAACTCTAAAACGGCTGAAAGTAACCCTATCGTGTTTGGTGTCAAACATTGTGGAATCATACCCCCACACTGGTAACCGGTATGGGCGGTATGATTCCACCCCTCAGAAGCGAGCTTCGTTGGGTCCCTGGTGTTCCGGGTACCAGCCTTCTAGTCCCGGGCAGCACAAAATGGTTGCTGCCGACCAGAGACACATTTCTGCCCTCCTGCTGCTGAGCCAAGTTCGAGCATGGGAAGGCAGAACAATAGGCATCCTGTCACAGGGAGGTGTGACCACCTCCCAGACAGGAATTAGTGTATTAGGGCTGGGTGGGTGCGCTTGCCAGTGACCGAAAGTCTGCATGAAGGGCACATTTGTTGTCCCTGTGCATAGTCCAGTTCAAACCAGTCATGGGAGCCGTTGACTCCTGCTCTGGCATGAAACTGGACAAAGGACATGGGAGTAACCTCCCCACTGTCCAGACCCTCCCCTGGGAGGGTCCCCTGAATCTGTCCAACCCTCTTCCGTGGATACAAAAGGGCTTACCTGGCTGCAGGACCCTAGATTAGACGTGGGCAAGATTCTGAACAAGAAACCACTGAGCTTCGACTGTCTGGACACTCGGGACTTCGCTGGACTTCGTTTGGGACCGACTTCGTCTCCCTCTCAGTCTGAAGCATTGTCTGTGCCCATGCACCATACAGGACCTGTGGAGCATCAAGGACAACCAAAGATATCTCCCTTGGAGTGAAGCAGTCACTCCCCTGCATCCGCAGGCACCACATCACGACTGACCGGTCTGCTGCTCCTGAGCTCCTACAGACTCCAAAGGCTCCAGCAACACAGGAGGTAGGTTACTACATCCATTGAGGTCAGAGCTGCCGTCTTACCAAGTTTGAGGCCAGAATCCCTTGTGGGGGCTGCAAAACCCATACCCCTGTACAACATGTTCATTTGCAAGTGCATACGCTTGTTAGCATTTCCCGAGCAGGTGCATTGGGCTCCGAGTAGCCCCAACCTCTGGCACCCTTTCCTATCAAGAACTCTGGCCTCCTCATACCGAGTGCTCCGTGGGCTGCTGTTTGGTGAAATCGCTTGAGGTCCTCTCGCGACTCCTGTGCCTCCGGCCAGTGGGTCCAGTTGAGGGTCAACTTTGCTTTTCTTGGGCTCCCCTGTTTGCTCCAGGCTTGCCCTGACTCCCTGTGTTTGATGAGTCTCCTGGACCTTGCTGGTCTGATCCATAACCTTCCTTGACCTTCTGCGTGGATTGCCGTTGCCAAGGCTTGTTGGTGCTCCCGCTGGACACCGACCCCTCAGCACTCTACATCGTTTGTGGGACAGCTTGTATCCGGCTCCTGGCTGTCCTCGACATCTCCTGGTCCCCGTGGCTGCAGAGTCAAGAACTCCATCAACGCACCTGAAGCACCTGACATCGGTGGGCATTCGTCTACTGAGCCCCTGGTCACTCCTGAGTGACCTAGATGCTGTTCCCTCTGCTTTCACGTACTCTTCAACAAGAATCCACCTTTGGATTCCAACGGACACTTTTCTTCCTTCCAGCAGAGGTTCTTCTTCGAAGTCCTCCATTGGGTTCAACGGCGCCTTCCAGCAGCGGTTCTTCTTCGAAGTCCTCCATTGGGTTCAACAGCGGTTTCCGACACCACTTCAGACCTATGCACCCGGCTTCCCTGGGATAGGTAACTCTGGTACTTTGGTATCCACGGGTTGGGTGGCTCTGCAACCTCCTAACTTTCACAGGGTTTTTCGAAGTCCACTGGGAAGGGTGCTTAAACTCTAAAACTTTAACCGGGACTTCCCCATAGAATTGTACAGTCGTGTTCACACACTGCACCCGTCCTCCGTGGGGTCCCTACTTACTCACCTTGGGTGGTTCCTTTGGGTCCCAGCGATTCTACATCCTCTAGACACTGTCTGGACTCGAGTCGTGGTTCTTATACCACTATTTTAGTATATAGTTTGGTCTCCACCTGGAGCCCACTGTGTATTAGTGCTACTTACTATCATTTCTGTGCGGAAGTATTGTGTGCTTTGTGATTATCCTCGTGTAGAAGATACTGTGTCGTACTGGAGAGTGTTATATCAATAAATACATATTTTTATAACTACTGTGTGGTTCTCCTTTCATTTAACAATACTATAAGGTTGCATTCTGGTAAAACATGCTGCTTAACATTCCTTCAAGACTAAGCCTGAAGGCTGCTTTCCACAGCTACCACTTGGATAGCTTTCTAAGGTTATCTTTGACCTCTTAAATCACCATAAGGGTTGTTTGTACTGGTGCAAGGTGCCCACTTTAATTAGTGGACAACATATACCAGGCCAACTTCTCACACTAATCTTTAGACAAAATCTTACGAAGGCCTTGCGGTGGTGTGTACTGGAATAAATTGGATCTAATTTGCATCCTCACACTGCACACTCTCATGCAATACTATTACAGGTGAAGCACTTGGCAGTATTACATCTGTTTGGATGTGGATCTTTCCAAGCCCCTTTTGCCAGGGTGGCTGGCTTTTTTCAAAGTGCCTTGTCATATTTTTTTGCCAAATGTTTTCTCCACAAACAGCTAGAGAACAAATAAAGGCAAACACATTTTTATCAAATTGCTCATTTTTCAAATATGCTCGGAGTTGTACAATTAGTGCCACCTGCAGCTCATGCTCACATGTACAGAAAGCAGTAACTTTCATACTCCATCAATGACCAGACCATTATGGAGTGTAACTAGTGATTCACCAACATTATGGTAAAATATGCAGAAAGTGGCCACAGCTCATATATAATTTGGCACTCTACAATTAATCATCGTTTTGAGTGTGGCCTACATGGTAATTCACCGTTATTAGGTGAGTGTAGGTATTATATTTTTCTTAAAATAAGATCCTAACAAACTTGGAACAGATTCCTAACACTTTGTGCTGGTTTTACCTCACAAAAGTATTGAAAATCCGGTGCATAGTGGTGTGATTTTTTTCCATCAGAAAACCGTTTAAAATAACACTATGCGCTACTTTGTGCTACTTTGCTTCAAGGGGAGTACCGTGTCTGGTGCAAGAATGTTCCCATGCAACCACCAATCGATTTTGATGCAAATCCTTACATACAAACATTTGTCTACAGAGATATGTCCCAAATACTTACATATCCTCAGGGAAAGAGCAACAGTGGAGCTTCTCTTAAGAGTCTCCACATTTTTGCATCTTTGCATGTGTGCTGCACTGCAGAGCCCACATATTAAGTGGGAAAAGCATTAACACATATTTTTTGTACTGGAAGGGTCCCCTTTGACAAAACACACACATCCTTGCACCATGCTGTGGATTTGCATATGGCTGGGTTCAAACTGGAATGGCATGGTGAGCAAAAAAACGATGGATTTAGGCCCAGATCTCTGTACTGGGGTGAATGTATGACATTGTTCTGCATTCTGTCCATCAACTGTTGTTTTTGCATTTGTCACCCCGAGTGGGACGGGTATGCCCAGACGTGGGTCCCGTGCTCTCCATGCCACTGGAATCAAGCTATCCTGGCTGAAGAGGGGTGAAACCCCGAAACCGGTCCTAGGATGCTTGTTTCCAGTCCAGGGAGGACCTGGCTTGGCAGTTCGGGCTGGACTGTTCCCATAAGGCACAGGGTCAAGACTGATTTGCATATGGCTGGGTTCAAACTGGAATGGCATGGTGAGCAAAAAACGATGGATTTAGGCCCAGATCTCTGTACTGGGGTGAATGTATGACATTGTTCTGCATTCTGTCCATCAACTGTTGTTTTTGCATTTGTCACCCCGAGTGGGACGGGTATGCCCAGACGTGGGTCCCGTGCTCTCCATGCCACTGGAATCAAGCTATCCTGGCTGAAGAGGGGTGAAACCCCGAAACCGGTCCTAGGATGCTTGTTTCCAGTCCAGGGAGGACCTGGCTTGGCAGTTCGGGCTGGACTGTTCCCATGAGGCACAGGGTCAAGACTGATTTGCATATGGCTGGGTTCAAACTGGAATGGCATGGTGAGCAAAAAAACGATGGTTTTAGGCCCAGATCTCTGTACTGGGGTGAATGTATGACATTGTTCTGCATTCTGTCCATCAACTGTTGTTTTTGCATTTGTCACCCCGAGTGGGACGGTTATGCCCAGACGTGGGTCCCGTGCTCTCCATGCCACTGGAATCAAGCTATCCTGGCTGAAGAGGGTGAAACCCCGAAACCGGTCCTAGGATGCTTGTTTCCAGTCCAGGGAGGACCTGGCTTGGCAGTTCGGGCTGGACTGTTCCCATGAGGCACAGGGTCAAGACTGATTTGCATATTGCTGGGTTCAAACTGGAATGGCATGGTGAGCAAAAAAACGATGGATTTAGGCCCAGATCTCTGTACTAGGGTGAATGTATGACATTGTTCTGCATTCTGTCCATCAACTGTTGTTTTTGCAGTGGTGTTGCATGGCAGTCTAAAGTGCACGAGTGCAAGAAGAGATGAAAACAGCACCATAGATGTAGCTCTGTTCTGCGCTCTCCCTTCCATACAACACTGTGCAGCAACATTGAATGCTGCCTCTACACACCAGAGATGGTGTCCAAATGATAGTTTTAAGTGCAACGCTATATTATCTCAGGAGCAACCGGTACAGGTAAGAGCGGTGGGGTGGGGTAAGTCAACAGATGACGTAGGGAAAATAAAAAACAAAAGGAAACCACTTACCTTGCACTCGACGCATCGCCGACTCAGTGATGCGTCGAGCGCAAGGTAAGTGGTTTTATTTATTTTTTTATTTTATTTTCCCTAATCTGTCATCTGTTGGCTTCCACGCCCCACTACTCTTACCTGTACCGACCACGCCTGTATTATCTTACTCTTTGTGGCTCTTTTACCTATGAAAAAGACTGTCAAGAACAATGATGACAATGACGATCAAAACTCTTCACAAATTGAACCAGATTCACATGAGAGACGATTAAGAAGAAATGAGTAGTAAATATAAACTTTTGTTGAATTGTTAAAATAAAGTATTTAATTTTGCCTGAAGATATTGTGATATATATTTTTTATAACTGGACTTCTTATAAAGCTGTATCAAGCATATGTTCTCTTCAAATGAAATATGCATTTTGATTTGCAAAATGTGATAAATGTCAATTATGTAAACGTTAAGGGGGAAAATCAATATTTGTTGTTAACACATAAAAGCAACCTATTATGCTGTGGGGCACTGCATTTAATTGAAAGACAAAAATAGCACCATATCTACAAAGCTATGCCACTGTTCGACATTCCACCAGTACTGTGTCACTTTAAAATGCCATGTGCCAATGCACACACCCTTGCACCATGGTGCAAGGGTGTGTGTGTCTCGCACCAAATATGGGGTGGTTCTTCTTCTCTCTCCCTGTTTCCTCAGTGTGTATGCAAAGACCTAGGCAATTTATGCGAGTGATGTTTGAAAAGTTTTCTGGGCGATACAAAAGGGGATGATGGACGGAACGTTTGAGCCAATCAAACACTCACCCCCAGTCAACTGATCTGGGTTTAATCCATCATCATTCTTTAGCTCACTCCACCACCCCATATCAGACATGGCCATATGCAAATCAGTCTGACCCTGTGCCTCATGGGAACAGTCCAGCCCGAACTGCCAAGCCAAATCTTCCCTGGACCGGAAACAAGCATCCTAGGACCGGTTTCTGGCAAAAGTTTTCTGGACCTGGTGAAATTCACCAAGTGCAATCTCCTTTGCAACATTGTACTACAATCACTGTCGTGAGTTAGCATGTAGAGTAGTGGGGGCAGCATTCTCTGTTAGTGGGATTCCAGTATTACCGGTCCTTTTTATCTGTGTCACACAATTGTTGGTCTACTGCCCCACTGATGTAAAAGTCTGCTGATACAGGTGAACCAGGATCCTTGTACTAATGGAATTTCCAATTTTCATGTTTTAAGTGGCACTCCTTTTTTTGAAGCAACAGAAACTGCTACGTTCAGCAATCCTGGCAGGGTTGGAATGTGTTTGTTTTAATGTAATAAATACTGTAATGTAAACATGTCAGACATTTATGTGTGATTACAAACCAGGCTGAGGCATCTGGCCCAAAGCCGTGGTGACTAGAACATGTAATGTCATGTGGTGCTTTCTACTCTAGCTATGCAAAGTAATCACAGTAAAAATATTTACATAATGGACTTTCATGGCTATGGCACACAAACCAGCACATAATTATCATAGTCGGTATTATTTATCGCAATACTTTTGCCGCCGTCTATACGCTAGCTTCCTCTACAGAGTACAAAGCTCTTACATTCAATCTTGAACTTACTAAAATGCAGTCCTTTAATGGCCTACTTGCATATTGCCCTCCCGGGCCAAGAGCCTCTTTTACACACGCAATTAGCTATCTTTTGGAATCTTTTTCTCTAAAATCTGATTTCACCATAAATGGTGATTTTAATTTTCATTTAGAGAATCAACTAGAGCCAGACACTGAATCATTAGTGGACACTTTGGGGTTGATTCCGATTCGGGCCGGAAAAAGCACCGACCGACTCGGAGCCGGAATTTATTCCGACCGACACGTACCTGTGGTGCCCGACACGCCAAGTACGATGCAAGGCGTGCAAAATCCGACCGACACGTACTGAACCCAAGCCGAATGACCGAGCCGCACGGAAAACAGCAATCCGGCTGGAAAAACACGCGAATCGAACCGACCGACACGCACCCGGAACAAATCCAACCGAAAAGTACACGCGAACTCCAAACCGCTAAGTACGATGCAAGGCGCGAAAACCACGACCGAGTCGAACGGAGGACAAGCCGTACGACCGACACGCATACAAAACTGCGAGCCGAAGTAACACAAAACACCGCGACCGACGCGTACGCAGCATAGAAAACTGCACAAACACAGCGTGAACGAAACGGAGAAGACCGTACGAGACAAATGCAGGGTCCGACTCGGTCACAAGAACGTTTCCAACATGCACAAAAGTACTAAGGAAAAATACACAAAAAAAGGCCAAACAAGCAATTCCAAAGCCAATAAATACTGGGGGGGGGGGGTGGGGACAGAGAACAAAGACACACCCACAACTCCACCCATATAAAGGACACAAATCCCAACCATGATCCTTTGTAAATGCCATTCTACTGCCAGCACTCAACAGACAGCAACCACACACCCACAGCTCATCCCTCACACAAGCCACACACCATCAGCACACCAACAAATAGCTACCTCACATACACCCAGCAAAACACACACTCACACACCCTCACCTGCACACCAACACACACATCACTCCCCATCACCACCCATCACCATGCCCCCCAAGAAGAATCACAAGTTCCTAGATTGTGAATTGGAAGTCCTGGTAGGCGAGATCCTCAGGGTAGAGCCACAGCTGTTTGGCACACTGGTCCAACAGACACCCATCTCCCAGAAAACCAAGATGTGGGAGAGGATCATCAACAGGGTGAACGCACAATCACCATGTCTGCGCACAAAGACTGACATCCAGAACAGGTGGTATGACGTGCTCAGGAGGGTACGGGAGCTGCTCAAGAAGGACTACCTCCTGAGCCAATACACTGGCAGTGGCCCTCCTGCCAAGCCAGTATACCTCAGGCCCTGGGAGGAGAAGGTGCGGGCCATCCTTCCGCCAGTGAGCGTCTATGGACTAGAGAACATCCCAGAGCCTGGTGAGTACACAACAAATGTACACAATATTCTGCCACAATACACACACACATCACTGTCAAGGGGAGAGTCAAACCATGCACTCATAGCAATTACACAGCAACCAGAACAGAATCATCCCAAAATGTGTATGTCAGTCAGATAAACACAACACATGCCATCTCAAAGTTACATTTAACCGTGTCATCACATGTACAAACACAACTACAACTACAGCTAGGCAGTGGCACAAATAGAACTAACAAACACATCCAGACATGTAGCCACCACTACAACACCAACACACAGTGAAGACCACTGAAAGGAAGGAATTCTGTGTATGCTGGGCAAGTCAGTGTAGCCAATAGCATCATGGGAGTCGTAGTCACACATATTGCTCACCCCCACAACTGTCCCATCAACACCACCATGAACCATGCACACATCACAGGGACTGGAAAAGGACTCACAAGATGGCTGACACTGGCTACTGCTGTGGGGAGCACAAGGCCCTGCTGGCAACTGTGCAACAACCAACAGCAGGACACCACTGACTGACATCCTGAGAGACAACTTCCACTCCCTGCAATGTAAGCACGTTCCATGGTGGGATATCTGGCTGGCTGGGTGGGAAGGAGGACTCGCAGCACTGACCATAGTCACAAGCACCTCCCCTCACACACCCCCTCAACACAAACTCCACAGAACCCACCTGGGAGAATGCAATGCCTCACATCCTAACTCAAGATCCCACAAAGAACCTCCACCCTGGGTAATGTTGTGTGAAGCACAGGGACACTCTTGGGACTTTTAGCCAAACAACTGCCAGGACAACACTCCCAGCCATCCTGTCAGCACAGGCAGCCCACCCCACAGGGAAGCAGAGTCAAAAGGAAGGAAGCATGGGCATGCTGGGAAGGGGGTGGAGGCAATAGCATGATGGGAGTAGTAGGCACAGATATCGCTCAGCCTCACAACTGGCCCATCAACACCACCCTGAACCATGCTCACATCACAGGGAGTGGATAAGGACTCACAAGATGGCTGACACTGGCTACTGCTGTGGGGAGCACAAGGCCCTGCTGGCAACTGTGCACCAACCAACAGCACAACACCACTGACTGACATCCTGAGGGACAACTTCCACTCCCTGCAATGGAAGCACGTTCCATGGTGGGATATCTGGCTGGGTGGGAAGGAGGACTCGCAGCACTGACCATAGTCACAAGCACCTCCCCTCACACCCCCTCAACACAAACTCCACAGAACCCACCTGGGAGAATGCAATGCCTCACATCCTAACTCAAGATCCCACAAAGAACCTCCACCCTGGGTAATGTAGTGTGAAGCACAGGGACACTCTTGGGACTTTTAGCCAAACAACTGCCAGGACAACACTCCCAGCCATCCTGTCAGCACAGGCAGCCCACCCCACAGGGAAGCAGAGTCAAAAGGAAGGAAGCATGGGCATGCTGGGAAGGGGGTGGAGGCAATAGCATGATGGGAGTAGTAGGCACAGATATCGCTCAGCCTCACAACTGGCCCATCAACACCACCCTGAACCATGCTCACATCACAGGGAGTGGATAAGGACTCACAAGATGGCTGACACTGGCTACTGCTGTGGGGAGCACAAGGCCCTGCTGGGAACTGTGCACCAACAAACAGCACAACACCACTGACTGACATCCTGAGAGACAACTTCCACTCCCTGCAATGGAAGCACGTTCCATGGTGGGATATCTGGCTGGGTGGGAAGGAGGACTCGCAGCACTGACCATAGTCACAAGCACCTCCCCTCACACCCCCCTCAACACAAACTCCACAGAACCCACCTGGGAGAATGCAATGCCTCACATCCTAACTCAAGATCTCACAAAGAACCTCCACCCTGGGTAATGTAGTGTGAAGCACAGGGACACTCTTGGGACTTTTAGCCAAACAACTGCCAGGACAACACTCCCAGCCATCCTGTCAGCACAGGCAGCCCACCCCACAGGGAAGCAGAGTCAAAGGAAGGAAGCATGGGCATGCTGGGAAGGGGGTGGAGGCAATAGCATGATGGGAGTAGTAGGCACAGATATCGCTCAGCCTCACAACTGGCCCATCAACACCACCCTGAACCATGCTCACATCACAGGGAGTGGATAAGGACTCACAAGATGGCTGACACTGGCTACTGCTGTGGGGAGCACAAGGCCCTGCTGGGAACTGTGCACCAACAAACAGCACAACACCACTGCCTGACATCCTGAAAGCCAACTTGCACTCTCTGCAATGCAAGCACGTTCCATGGTGGGATATCTGGCTGGGTGGGAAGGAGGACTTGCAGCACTGACCATAGTCACAAGCACCTCCCCTCACACACCCCTCAACACATACTCCACAGAACCCACCTGGGAGAATGCAATGCCTCACATCCTAACTGAAGATCCCACAAAGAACCACCACCCTGGGTTATGTTGTGTGAAGCACAGGGACACTCTTTGGACTTTTAGCCAAACAACTGCCAGGACAACACTCCCAGCCATCCTGTCAGCACAGGCAGCCCACCCCACAGGGAAGCAGAGTCAAAAGGAAGGAAGCATGGGCATGCTGGGAAGGGGGTGGAGGCAATAGCCTGATGGGAGTCGTATGCACAGCTCTACATCCCCCACCACATGGCCCAGCAAGCTCACACTCACGCATGCACATCCCACAGAGAGTGGAAAGGCCCATCAAAGATGTCTGACACTGTTGCTGTGTCGTGGGGAGCACAAGGGCATGCTGGGAACTGCACACCAACCAACAGCAGGACACCACTGTCAGCCATCTTGCCATTGCTCTCACACCCACACACACTGAACTCCCCACAAAAGCAAGTAAGTATGGGAATGCTGGGAAGTGGGGTGGAGGCAATAGCATGATGGGAGTCATAGTCACAGACATAGCTCACCCCCACAACTGTCCCATCAACACCACCCTGAACCATGCTCACATCACAGGGAGTGGATAAGGACTGACAAGATGGCTGACACTGGCTACTGCTGTGGGGAGCACAAGGGAATGCTGGGAACTGCACACCAACCAACAGCAGGACACCACTGTCAGCCATCTTGCCATTGCTCTCACACCCACACACACTGAACTCCCCACAAAAGCAAGTAAGTATGGGAATGCTGGGAAGTGGGGTGGAGGCAATAGCATGATGGGAGTCATAGTCACAGACATAGCTCACCCCCACAACTGTCCCATCAACACCACCCTGAACCATGCTCACATCACAGGGAGTGGATAAGGACTGACAAGATGGCTGACACTGGCTACTGCTGTGGGGAGCACAAGGCCCTGCTGGCAACTGTGCAACAACCAACAGCAGGACACCACTGACTGACATCCTGAAAGACAACTTTCACTCCCTGCAATGCAAGCACAGTCCATGGTGGGATAACTGACTGGCTGGGTGGGAAGGAGGGCCGGCTGTCAACCAAATACAACCAATGCAGACCATGTTCACACCCCAACAAATACATAGAAATGCCCAAATAATGCAGGACAATGTGCTACACCAATATCAACCCCTGACTGTGACAACTTAGGACAATGCAATGTACAGGCCCGCACCCAGAGGCACAGTCACAACTGTCAGGTGTGTCAACCATTGATGCCTGCAGAAACATAACATACATTGTGTGTGTCTCCCAAAAACAGGTGATGATGGGGACACAGCAGCAGACGCTGAGGAGTCCCAGTCCCAGGCTCAAGAGGATGCGGAGCTCACTGGTGTCG
Organism: Calotriton arnoldi; assembly: GCA_963921515.1. NCBI lineage: Eukaryota > Metazoa > Chordata > Amphibia > Caudata > Salamandridae > Calotriton > Calotriton arnoldi. Next base: position 36,484 of record CAWUFW010020943.1, read on the forward strand.
TACAGCCTCTGCCCTCCTCGGACGAAGAAGACCAACCTGGCACATCCGGTGCAAGTCAACATGCAGCACCAGCAGGACCACCAGCTGCAGCACCAGCAGGACCACCAGCTGCACCCCTGCACCCACCCCTCCAACGACTGTCACCACAAATACCATCCCTGCCGACATGGACAGAACAAGGAGCAACACCAGCACAGGGACCCTGGACCAACGTGGGGCCATGGACACCACCACCACCACCAACCCCCAAGGGGACCAGGGTCATCGGTGCGTGCCACTGCACGCACTGCACATGTTGGCAGGGGTGGTGGGAGGGGTGGGAGACAGAGGTCGCTGCTTGCAGAGGTTGCTGGTGTGCATGATGACCCACAACTGGTACGCATAGCCGATGCGTACCAGTCCAGCACCGGAGATCTCAGCAAGGTAGTGGGGCTCCTCAGAGACATGAAACAGCAGCAGGCTGCCCATCATGCCCGCTTGGACTCACACATGTCCCGCGTGGAGTCCAAGTGGGACGCACTGCAGAGATGACGGCGGTGCACAGGGACATATTACAATGCCTCCGCCAGATGAACAGCAACCAGTCCACACCTCCCTGTGTGCCAACAACATCTGGTGCTGAACAAACTGCAACTGCCACAGGGAGGGAGGATGACTCTGGCGGAGAGTCCCCTGCTCTGCAGCAGCCTGTACTTGAGGGCCCCCCAAAGAAGAGGGGTCGTCCGAGGAGGGGCAAGTGAGAGGCCGATGGCCAAGTGCAACTCCCAGGAAGCCTGAACCTGTTCTGGATGTTCACCTTTGTGCACAAACTGTTCACCCTGTTGACGGCAACACAACTCCCACACATTACATGGGGAGTACAAGTTGGACCAATGTCTCAGAAAACTGTGGCCCCGATACTGGGGATTTTGTCTACCAGGACTTTCAATTCACCTAGGAACTTCTGATTGCAAGATATATGTACAGCACTAACCATCCTATGCACTATTCACACAAATGTATCACAATAAACACACTAATACACCATACTTGCCTCTGTTGTGATTCCAACGTGGGTGCTGTCATGGGGATGATGAACTGCAAAATTACACTGTGTATGCTAACTGCAACAGCAAGTACAACACAGGCATGTGAGTAAAGGCAACGTGACACATATGAGGGAGACACACCACCAGGGCTACACAACACATACACACCTAGGCCATCTGACTCATTGCCTACACTGATGTTGCCAGGGAAGACGGTGCAATGCACAGACACCACACCTATTCCCAGTTGTAGTCAAGTAGCCCACAGGTGCAGTAAGCAAATGGCAGTCAAATGTGTGACCACAGACAACGCACATCACAAAGTGAAGCACAGGTTTATTACACAGTTGCAACATGTCGTAACCACTACAGATGCAAGGTAATCCCACCTGGCAGCGGGCACACAGTCAACAACTGTAGAAGGAAGGAAGTCCATGGGTGTGGCGCACATCACCTGTAGGGACACAACAGCTACCACCCTGGAAGTACAATCACGTCGTCGGTGGACACAGTTGACCAAACGAATCTGAAAGTACCCTGTGAAGGACAGAAATGACACACAGTCAAAAGCAATGGAGAACAGGACAGAACAGCAAAACTCATGCACAATACATGTTACAAGATACCCACCCAGAACCAAGTTAGCATGTCAACACTGTTGGGGAGTACAGACCACCTATAAGCACACATCGCTGCACACATCGCTACACACATCCAGTCAAGTAGCCCATGGACACACTCCAACAGCACCAGAGCACCACCTACACATATCATGCCAACTCACATCATTGACATGACACCTCAGGATACTCACATTCAGCTAAAGAAGTTGGTGATGAGCTGTGTGCGGACATCACCCTCATCATCACTGGCATCGTGGTCCAGGCCAGGATCCTCCACAGGTGGCGGATGTTGGTCATTGTCATCCTGGATGAGAGGCAACTCCTTCCGCACTGCCAGGTTGTGGAGCATGCAGCAGACGATGATAATCTTGCACACTTTCGCTGGGGCATATGGGAGGGACCCTCCTGTCTTGTCCAGGCAGCGGAAGCGGCTCTTCAGGAGACCAAATGTCCGCTCAATCACTCTCCTGGTCCGACCATGTGCCTCATTGTAGCGCATCTGGGCTGGTGTCACAGGGTTCCTGAGGGGTGTCAGCAACCACGGCATGTTGGGGTATCCCGAGTCACCTATGGACAGACAAGTGCACATTAGCTGACTTGGAAAAGTGGGCGGAATACTACAGATCAGATCACACACAATGGCACAAAGTCAGTACACACCGACAAGCCAGGCACGCTGGTTCTGCATCTGTGCCATCATCCTGGGGATGCGACTACTCCTCATCACAAAGGCATCGTGTGCTGAACCAGGGAAACGGGCACACACGTGTGTGATGGTCATATCTGCAAGACACACCACCAGTGCATTGACCGAGTGGTAGTGCTTGCGGTTACGGTAGGCCTGCTCCTGGGCCTGTGGTGGTACCAAAGCCACATGGGTCCCATCAATGGAGCCAATGACATGCGACATCCTCCCCAGGGCATAGAAGTCACTCTTCACGTCAGTGAGTCGTTGCAGTCTAGGGAAATAGATGTACCGGTTCAGGAATAGCAACATTGCCTCCAAAACATCGCGGAGCACACGGCTCAACATGGTCTGTGACATCCCACCAGCAGTCGCCACAGTATGTTGGAAGGTACCGGTGGCAAAGAAGTGTAGGGCTGCCATCACCTTCACCTTGGGTGTGATGGTGAAGGTGTACGCGTTGATCAGCAATGGACCGATCGGTGCCCCCGGCCGGCCCATTGCATTCATTGTGTGCGGTACGCGTTGTACCCCTGTACACGTTGTACCGCAATGGACCGATCGGTGCCCCGGCCGGCCAATTGCATTCAATGTGTGCGGGTACGCGTTGTACCCCTGTACGCGTTGATCAGCAATGGACCGATCGGTGCCCCGGCCGGCCCATTGCATTCAATGTGTGCGGGTACGCATTGTACCCTGTACGCGTTGATCAGCAATGGACCGATCGGTGCCCCGGCCGGCCCATTGCATTCAATGTGTGCGGGTACACGTTGTACCCCTGTACGCGTTAGTACCGCAATGGACCGATCGGTGCCCCGGCCGGCCCATTGCATTCAATGTGTGCGGGTACGCGTTGTACCTCTGTACGCGTTGATCAGCAATGGACCGATCGGTGCCCCGGCCGGCCCATTGCATTCAATGTGTCGCGGTACGCGTTGTACCCCTGAACGCGTTGATCAGCAATGGACCGATCGGTGCCCCGGCCGGCCCATTGCATTCAATGTGTGCGGGTACGCTTTGTACCCCTGTACGCGTTAGTACCGCAATGGACCGATCGGTGCCCCGGCCGGCCCATTGCATTCAATGTGTGCGGGTACGCGTTGTACCCCTGTACGCGATGTACCGCAATGGACCGATCGGTGCCCCGGCCGGCCCATTGCATTCAATGTGTGCGGTACGCGTTGTACCCCTGTACGCGTTGTACCGCAATGGACCGATCGGTGCCCCGGCCGGCCCATTGCATTCAATGTCGCGGGTACGCGTTGTATCCCTGTACGCGTTGTACCGCAATGGACCGATCGGTGCTCCCGGCCGGCCCATTGCATTCAATGTGTGCGGGTACGCGTTGTACCCCTGTACGCTTTGAACAGCAATGGACCGATCGGTGCGCACCCATTGACAATGGCCTAGCCTGGCAACGGACGCGTTTTCGAAATTCGAACGAGTCGGTTGCTGGAAATTCAGTTGGTCACCCACAACAATGTTGCAAAATCATGTATGTCATGAAGTTGAAGATTTGAAGGATGCTGTGGGCGTGTATTGGTGCTGCTATTCCATGGATTGGCCAGATTCAGAAGATGCAAACAACTTGGACCTATCACTTTGGACACATGGGACAGTATCTACCTCTCCAGCACATATATATTGCTGGCTGTTCCCCTGAGAGCTCACTTGCCTGCACTACATGCTCCAGGACGACATCTGCCACTGCACTGCTGCTGTCTCTGCCCCCTCTGGACCCTGCAATGGCGCGTACTGTGGAGAGAGCCCCAGCCTTCAGCCTTGAGGAGAACCAGGCCCTGCTGGACAGCCTACTTCCACAGTACAGCAAGCTGTATGGGACACCAGGGGAGCAGGTGAGTGTTCTGTGCACTGCCTTTCTGAATGTGCATTTTGTCTGACTAGCAAGGCTGAAAGTCTGCACGCCACTGGCTAGCAGGCTCACTGAGTGGTTGTCACCCCCATAGTGTGTAGTGACATGCACTGGACAGGTATGGTGCAGTGACAGTGCATTTGAACAAGGTTTTACTTCCCATGCAATGATACCATGTAGTGACTTCTGGCAAACTGTCCATGGGCAGCGTTGCACTGCCTGTGTACATCATGTGCCCCTGTGATTGAGACATGTATATACAACTGTGTCATGCACGGATATGTTGCATGTGTAGTAATGGCCTTTTCACTTTGTCATCCTGACAGGTTAATGCCCATCGGAAGCAGGAGATCTGGAAGGACATCGTCCGGGCTGTCCGGTCCGTGGGGGTCTACAAGCACCGGATCCGCAACTGCCAAAAGAGGTGGCAGGACCTTCGGGGCTGGACCCGGAGGATTGCACGGGTCCAGCTGAAGCTGTCGCCTCCTCGCAGGAGGGGCGGAACACGGACCCTGACCCCCACATGCTCCAGATCCTGGCGGTGGTGTTTCCAGACCTGGATGGGCAGCTGAAGGCCAGACAGCAGCAAGGAGGGGGTGAGTCATAGACTGCACTGTGAACTCTGTATTACATGCTATGTGCCCTCCTCTGGCCTGGTTCAACTGCCACAGTACAGCAGTCATGTTGTCCAGGAGCCATGTCCCTCTATTGTGCACTGCCCACTCCTCATCTGATACCCAGGTGTGGCCCTTACATTCAGGGAATTGTGTCACTTGGGACTGTGTCCTTGCAGTTTGCTTCACTAAAGGTGGGGGACAGCATCTGTTTCCCTAACTCTGTTGTGGGCATCATGGGTGGGTCCATTGTTCACACAACGCCTGTGTTCGGACATGTAATCTGCGTGTTGCTTTGATATGCGGTCCACTTGCTGAGCTGAGCCACCACATGTGCCTGGGGTATGTGGCACACACCCATGCAGCGGGTGGGAACAATGTTTGGGCCCCAGGAGTGTGCAGATTATGTGTGTCACACATACATAGCCAGCTATCCACTGTCCAGGGCTCATCCCTCATTCATGTGGGGCAGGACAGTCATGCCTACTCCAGGCCATGCAATGCACTCTGTACTCCCACTCCCGTGTATCAGCTGACACATTGTGCGCAGTGATTTGACCCCTCAGGTGTCTGCCTCTGTGTCAGTGTGCTGTGGATTTGTTGCCAGGACTGCTGGGGTGTTTCTCGGTAGGGGCTCAGCATGCCACTGGAGATGTGAGCATAGGAGACGATACTTGTGTGTCACATAGGTGTTTGATCAGCTGCTCGTGCAGACTGGGGTATGCGAATGTGAAGTTCAGGCAGCTGTTTCCCATTCACAGCAGATTGTGAGGGGCTCAGGTTCAGAGGGTAGTGTCACAGGTCTCCCATATGTCCAATCGGTATGACCTGGACAGATGAGGGTTAAGATGATGTGTTGTGTGGGGTATGTACATGTGCACTTGTGCAGCTCCAGGACTTGCATTCCCCATGACCTACTATTGTGACACAGTGCAGAGTGTTGTTGTCTGGCTGCCAAGTCATACATCACTGAGACAGTGATGTATGACTTAGCAGTCATGCCTCCGCCATGGCATGTGTCTACTTATTGGTGATCCTGCAGGGGAGTGACATGTGCTACATGCACACCATTGTGGCGATGGCTATCAGGACATGGGTGCATCATGGTGTCTGTCGCTGGTATGCATCACATGCATTTCCTATTTGACTCTGGGCATCCCTTTCATCCGGAAACCTGTACTGACTCAGTGGCAAGAGTTGTGATGTGTGCATGTCCACATGCTACACCGTGTCCTCTGCACTGTCCAACTACTGTGTAGGTGGTGCATGTGTCCACACTGGGGTGTTGCTATCCAACAGACACCAGACAGATGGCTGCAAGGCCATGTGGGATGTGAGTGCCATGGTTGGCATCAGACTGACAATTGGCTTCTCCTGTTCAGTTAGGGCACTTTTAGCAATGTTCAACTAATGATGCCAGGGCTTGCTCTGTAATGTGCTGTGCTCACAGTGGTGTGTGCGTTTGGTGCAGGTGACTGATGTCTGTCTGTTTCCCCATTGTTTGCAGATACATCCACGGCCACGGAAGGGGACAGCTCCACGGACCAGGAGGAGCCGGAGAGCCAGACTGGGTCAGCAGCCGAGGAGTGGTCGGAGGGACCCAGTGGCACGGAGGGCGAGGGGAGCCACACCGAGGAGTCCTCAGCACCATCCACCTCAGCTGAGGACCAGAGCAACTCGGAGGATGACTCCCTTATGGAGGCGGGTGTCAGCAGCCACCACACCCCAGCTAGTGTTGCTGTCCCCGCCAAAACCAGCACCACTACCGCCCTCCCATCGGCTCCCATTCCCCAGGTCCGTGGAGGCTCCCATGTTCGGGAGCGTGTCTCCTTTGGGCCAGGCACCGCACCCCCTGCCCCTGTGTCCCCTGCTGCCATGAGTGAGGAGTCTGTGTACCTCCTTCGCCAGCTCCATGTAGGGCAGACAGCCATGCTGAGTGTCCTCCATGCGCACACCGCTCTGTTGACTCAGCTGGTGTCGTTCATGGAGGGCATCTCATCGGGCATGTCTGACCTACAGAGGGGCAATAGGTCCATGGACTCCTCCCTGACGGCAGCAGTGTCCCTCCTCAGACAGTCCCTCACCCCTCCTGCCTCTGCTCCATCCACACTCCCCAGCACCTTACCCGTCCCAAGCACACACACACCGGCACAGGCACACACCAGCACACACACGTCCAGCACACAGACACACACGCCACAAACAAAACGCACACGCACGCACAGTCAGGGGACTGAAACCAGACTCACAGGGGATGGGGCCCTGGAACACACACACGCATCCACGAGCACTGCGCAGTCCTCAGTTGCCTCTCCCTCCAAAGCACCCTCCCTTGCCTCACCTGCAACCCCAAAGACCCAGCGGCTCTTCCTCAGTGACCTCGGCCTCTTCCCCTCCGATCCACCTGATACAGCATTCAGGGGGAAGAGGAAGCCCACCCACACGGAGCAGAGTGCCCCTCGCCCCGGACACCCTCCCCCAGGCGCAGACAGACTGAGGCCCCCCCGCAAGTCCCCCGGAGTCGTAAGAGCAAGACCCCGCCGCCGCCCTGCAGCTCAGGCACCAGGTCTCCTTCCTCCATCCCTCAGGCCCCCACTCCACAGGTGCCCCCACCACACCCTGCCCCAGGTTCCCCCACCCACAGATATACCATCCCCAAGAGGATCCGGCCTTCTCCCCCTGCCACTTGCTCTCCCGGCACCACACCCCCGCTGCGCTTGTCTGTGCCACTGATGTGGTGAGGGTGTCCTCCCCCTCTGTCCAGCCCACCTTGCCTGTTCCCCATTCTCCTCCCCTGGTGGTAGGCACTGCAGTGGAGTCCACTACCACCCTGTCTGACTTGGGCACTGCAGTGGCGGACCTGTCCACTCCATCTTCAGGGTCCACTGCAGTCGTGCCGGCACCCACAACATCTGAGTCATGCCCCCAGTTGTGCCGGCACACACCATGTCAGACACCTCCACTGCAGTTGTCAGTGGCTCTCCAGCACCCACCACCCCTTCCCTGCTTCCTCCTGGTGAGCCCTGATCCTGTCCCTGCGGTGCCTGGCCTGCCCCCGGTTGCCCCTCCTAGTGGATTGTCCCTGGTTTTGTGCAGTGCAGGCATGCGTAGGGTGACATCTGCCACTGTCACCCTGTTTGGACTTTGACAATGGACTGGCCATTGGCCTTTGTGTTTTTCTGGACTTTCAATTTTCAATACACACATATGCTGAATAAAGCAACTTTCTGTTCTCTAGTGCTTATGCTTCTGATGTACATGTTGTTGATGATGCTAACCATGCCCTTGCTGCAGTGATGGTGATATTTGGTCTCATGATAATGAAGTGTTACTGTGCAGGAACCCATGTGGTCCAGGGGGAATGTGTCCTATCCTGTGGTGTATCCATGTCATCCATAGCAGCATCTGAGGGTGTCATGTGTTCAGTATTTAGCAATGGGATTTCCTACTTACATTAGCAATTTCACATCTGTGGCTTCCACCCCTGCACATCTGTTGTGCCTGCCATTGTTCAATTTGTCTACTTCCCTGACCGTGTGGCCATCTCCACTGGACATGCAGGTTTGGGCATCAATGGGGAAGGACTCATCTGTGTTGTCAGTGCAACATTGCTATACAAGTGTGTTGGATCTGTGCTGCTGATTTCGTTGGCACTTCCATGACCAGGCTGATGTGACGGGAGCCTTCATTTGGTGCTAATTGTTGATTGTGTGACCAAGTGCTCAGCTGACATGATGGGGCCCTACTGAGGCAATATATGGCACAGCTTTCCTCACACAGGAGTGGAGTCCCCTCATGGCAGTGTGTACTCCTGTGACATTGCCTGCACCCAAGGTGTGTGTTGTATGAGCATGTCTGTGTGTTCACTTCCGTTTAGCTGTGCATGCTGTGATCCCTAGTGTTGTACCTGTTTGTGATGCTTGCTGAGTTGACCTATGTTCCCCAAAGTCTTCTGCCTGGGTTCTCTGTGATGTGGGTGCATGGCACATTACTGGTCATCAGGGTGTCACCCATAGGTGTGTTTGCTGTCAGGGCTGAGTTTGTGTGCAGACGCAGATGGGTCACAGTCAGGTTTCCCCTTGGCACTTGTTGTTTGCCCCTGTCATGTGATTTCCAGTTTGTGTTATCTTTCAGTGATTGTGACACGTTGTGTGTGTGACTGCTGGCACTGCTCAGGGTCCGGGCTGCAATGTTGGTTGTTGTCTATGTGTGTTCTTTGTGGGTGACCTTGGCTTCTTCATTGGTGTGTGACTGTGGCTGGGATCCCATTGGTTGGTGTGGTATTGCCGTCATGTCCATGTACAGCGTAGTGTGCAGTGTGTCAGACATTCAGGAGTCTTGTTGAGTGGCCATGTGTGATGTGTTTCTGCACCTTGGTTCCCACCCACCACCCTGGAATAGTCATGGGTGCATGTGCAATGTCACCAGTGCATGTGTGCTTCACTGCTGCACATTGTTGGAGGTCGAGGGGTGTGGTGTTGAGTGTGTGCAGATGAGAGTTGTTGCCCGGCTAGGCCCCTGCCTCCATGTTGGCCTTGGCTTACTGGCCGTGCTGATTGATTTGTGCTTGTGTAGGTGTGATGGTAGTTTGTTGCTCAGGACACATGACTGTGGTTCACAGTGTGAACGACATTTAGCTTTGTCATCACAGTGGGATTGTAATGCAGCCCAGGGTCACCACATTGTGGGGGCCCTGGGGGTAGTGCTGTGGTGTGTCTGTGTCTTGCTGTGTCAGTTGCTGTTCCTATGTGCCTGTGTGACATGTGTGATTTGTGCTCCCTCTCATCTGACAATGCCTGCTTGCCCACATAGGGGATTTGGATCCATGAGTTACCTTTGTGTGGCACTGTATGCACATCTGTATGATTGGTATTCAGGTCTCCTCATGTGTTGTGTGGTTGCCTGGGGACACTGGCACCCCCTCACCTGTTGTGTATGATGTGCAGTGTGGGTCTGCCTGTTTGTGTTTGTGCATCTGCACCACTGCATTGGCATATCTTGGGTGTGCCATTGGCTGTATGTAGTTTGGTGGGTTTCCCCTGCTGTCCCTGGGACTCCTAGGTCATCGGTCAGCACAATGATCATGGTTTGTGTGTCCCATTGCTGCCATGGTATGGTATCTGTTCACCTCACATCTACAGTCTCCACAGGGTATCTGCATTTGTGTGCCCATTGGTGCAAATATGTGGGTCTGCATTCTGATGGTCACTTCTGTCATTGTGTCATTGATGAATGTTGACAGTGTCAGCCCCCATGGGTGTTGTTTGTCTGCACATGGCCAAAGGTATGTCTTATTTGCACTGCAGTATTTGCCTCCCCCAATTTTTGTTGCAATGGGACACATGCACTACTTTGCCACTGATGTGTTTTATGTTCTGTGACCAGGAATCATCCATGCAGTTTGGCAGTTGCAGCTTTTTCTTTGTCAACACTTACATTTTGGTCACTGTGATGATGGGGGTTTGGACCCCATTGCCACAATGTTCAAAATGTGCTTCAGCTATGGACCCCACACTTACATTTTGGTCACTGTGATGATGGGGTTTGGACCCCATTGCCACAATGTTCAAAATGTGCTTCAGCTATGGACCCCACACTTACATTTTGGTCACTGTGATGATGGGGGTTTGGACCCCATTGCCACACTGTTCAAAATGTGCTTCAGCTATGGACCCCACACTTACATTTTGGTCACTGTGATGATGGGGGTTTGGACCCCATTGCCACACTGTTCAAAATGTGCTTCAGCTATGGACCCCACACTTACCTTTTGGTCACTGTGATGATGGGGGTTTGGACCCCATTGCCACACTGTTCAAAATGTGCTTCAGCTATGGACCCCACACTTACCTTTTGGTCACTGTGATGATGGCGGTTTGGACCCCATTGCCACACTGTTCAATATGTGCTTCAGCTATGGACCCCACCCTTACATTTTGGTCACTGTGATGATGGGGGTTTGGACCCCATTGCCACAATGTTCAAAATGTGTTTCAGCTATGGACCCCACACTTACATTTTGGTCACTGTGATGATGGGGGTTTGGACCCCATTGCCAACATCCTATGAAGCTGTACATTGTTTGCAAGGAGGCCGGATTTCCTCGATGAGGTACTTATCACTTCGGCTGCATATCTGCCTGAACAACTGTTGCCCTAGGAATTGATTGAAATTAGTGGCACTTTTGTCGATCTTGGGGATCGTTATTACGACGTACCCCTTACCTTATGATTGGTTCCAGTTTTTTTCAAAATTCTGCATTTGGGGATTCCAGTGCATGAGAAATACACGGTGGCATCAATGTACATACATATACTGATTTAACTCATTATCACAAGAAAACTGTCCTGAGGAAGGTGTCTATATATCTACTCACCGAAACGCAGCGTCGACAACTCTGTTTTCAAGTTATTTGTTTTTAGAATGATTGTATATAGCAATGAAATGTTTTTTTAAGCTTTTTATGCAAATGTACTATGTATAATAATGTTAATAAATATTTATTTTGATATATGTCCATGTGAATTTTAGTTATTTACACACTTTGATTGTATTTCTTGTATGTTGAATCTGACTCATTGTGATGATATAATTATTTTTATGTTATTCTTTTAATACCAGCACAATACATATATATATATATTTTTGGGTACTTAGAAAAACTTCTTTACGGTACATAGTATCTAGTAGGGACCCGCTTGTTAATTTTGTTTGAACTTTCCCTGTCCCTGATTGGACTTGAAGGGTGTCTCCCTTGTTTTTATTGACATGTGATAGGGGGTCACATTGTATGTTCAAAGTCATGTTCAGTGTTGTAGGCATTTGACACAGTCTACACACGCTTGTCATGGTGTTGGGGGGATGTCTTTTTCTTGCATTCCCTAGGTTGTGGTGTGCTGGTTGTGTCATGCATTGTCCATCCTATGAGTGGGGGTGGTGTTGGTGGTAGGCATCCAGCCCCCCATGGGTAGAGGTGGTAGTAGTGACAGGCATCCAGCCACCCTGGGTAAGGGTGGTAGTAGTGGTAGGCATCTGGCACCCCCTGGCTAAGGGTGGTAGTAGTGGTAGGCATCCAGCCCCCTGGCTAAGGGTGGTAGTAGTGGTAGGCATCTGGCACCCCCATGGCTAAGGGTGGTAGTAGTGGTAGGCATCCAGCCCCCTGGGTAAGGGTGGTAGTGGTGGTGGGCATCTGGCACCCCCTGGCTAAGGGTGGTAGTAGTGGTAGGCATCTGGCACCCCCTGGCTACGGGTGGTAGTAGTGGTAGGCATCCAGCCCCCTGGCTTAGGGTGGTAGTAGTGGTAGGCATCTGGCACCCCCATGGCTAAGGGTGGTAGTAGTGGTAGGCATCCAGCCCCCTGGGTAAGGGTGGTAGTGGTGGTGGGCATCTGGCACCCCCTGGCTAAGGGTGGTAGTAGTGGTAGGCATCCAGCCGCCCTGGCTTAGGGTGGTAGTAGTGGTAAGCATCCAGCCCCCCTGGCTTAGGGTGGTAGTAGTGGTAGGCATCTGGCACCCCCATGGCTAAGGGTGGTAGTAGTGGTAGGCATCCAGCCCCCCCTGGGTAAGGGTGGTAGTAGTGGTAGGCATCTGGCACCCCCTGGGTAAGGGTGGTAGTAGTGGTAGGCATCCAGACCCCCTGGGTAAGGGTGGTAGTGGTGGTAGGCATCTGGCACCCCCTGGCTAAGGGTGGTAGTAGTGGTAGGCATCCAGCCCCCTGGCTTAGGGTGGTAGTAGTGGTAGGCATCCAGCCCCCTGGCTTAGGGTGGTAGTAGTGGTAGGTATCTGGCACCCCCATGGCTAAGGGTGGTAGTAGTGGTAGGCATCCAGCCCCCCCTGGGTAAGGGTGGTAGTGGTGGTGGGCATCTGGCACCCCCCTAGCTAAGGGTGGTAGTAGTGGTAGGCATCCAGCCCCCCCTGGGTAAGGGTGGTAGTAGTGGTAGGCATCTGGCACCCCCCTGGCTATGGGTGGTAGTAGTGGTAGGCATCCAGCCCCCTGGCTAAGGGTGGTAGTAGTGGTAGGCATCCAGCCTACCCTGGGTAAGGGTGGTAGTAGTGGTAGGCATCTGGCACCCCTGGGCAAGGGTGGTAGTGGTGGTAGGCATCTGGCACCCCCTGGCTAAGGGTGGTAGTAGTGGTAGGCATCTGGCACCCCCTGGCTAAGGGTGGTAGTAGTGGTAGGCATCTGGCACCCCTTGGCTAAGGGTGGTAGTAGTGGTAGGCATCTGGCACCCCTGGCTAAGGGTGGTAGTGGTGGTGGGCATCTGGCACCCCCTGGCTAAGGGTGGTAGTAGTGGTAGGCATCCAGCCCCCTGGGTAAGGGTGGTAGTAGTGGTAGGCATCTGGCACCCCCTGGCTAAGGGTGGTAGTAGTGGTAGGCATCCAGCCCCCTGGCTAAGGGTGGTAGTAGTGGTAGGCATCCAGCCCCTGGCTAAGGGTGGTAGTAGTGGTAGGCATCCAGCCCCCTGGGTAAGGGTGGTAGTAGTGGTAGGTATCTGGCACCCCCATGGCTAAGGGTGGTAGTAGTGGTAGGCATCCAGCCCCCTGGGTAAGGGTGGTAGTGGTGGTGGGCATCTGGCACCCCCTGGCTAAGGGTGGTAGTAGTGGTAGGCATCCAGCCCCCCTGGGTAAGGGTGGTAGTAGTGGTAGGCATCTGGCACCCCCTGGCTAAGGGTGGTAGTAGTGGTAGGCATCCAGCCCCCTGGGTAAGGGTGGTAGTGGTGGTGGGCATCTGGCACCCCCTGGCTAAGGGTGGTAGTGGTGGTTGGCATCCGGCCCCCTGGGTAGGGGTGGTGGTGCGCATTCAGGCCCCTGTGTGCATATGTGGCATTGGTGATGGGCATCCCGCCCCTATGGTGCTGCTGTTGCTGGTGTAAGTAAATTCTGCATCCCTCTGTGTGTGTGTGATGTGTCGTGTACGTGTTGTATGTGTTTTGTGGTTGGTGTCTGACTTACCTTCTGCGCCGTACGCGTCCGTGCCTGTTCCGGTAGTAAATGTAGAATATTGGTATGATCGGGACGAAGGGATTCATGGTTGGTTCGTGTCGTTCGTCTTTCTCGTCGCTTCGCGTCGTCCTCGTCGCTGGCATGTTCGCCTCGTAGCCGTGGATCGTGTTGTGGCGCGAATCGGAGCTTATGTGCGCCTCTCCCGGATGCTTTGACGTGCCGTGCGTAGCGACGGGTTCGGCGCGTACGGAAAGCGCAACGTACTTGTTCGGCCGGACGGAGCTGCCTTTTCCCTTCCGTGCGACTCGATTCTGCGTTTCCAGATTCGCCTCGGTCGGAGGACAGGACCTGGATTGGGTGAGTACGACTCGGCCGGATTCTGTGCTGTTGTGCGCATCGTACTTACTCGTTCGGTATGCTGTACGGATCGGTCGGGAAACAGGCATTCGCATGGCTTTTTTCCCGACCGAATGGTATTGGGTGCGCCTCCGACCGAGATCGGAATCGGCCCCTTTGTCTTGTCTTGGATTTTCCTAGATATTAATTGTCCCTTCTCACCGGACCGGACATACTCTTGATGGAATTTTCACGAACAACCCATCCATCATTAGCCTGGTTACCGTCCCTTTGACCAGGACTGACCACAGTGCTGTACCCTGGGAGATTAAGCTAAAACTCTCCCTACAGTGACTCCTTGTAAGACTCAAGTTGCTCATGCCTGGCACAAGATCCAGACTTCTGAGTTGAATTCTCTTCTAGCTGGAACTCAGCCAGAGGTGAATAACAACGTAGACCAATTGTCTGGGACTTACTCAGACTGGTTAGAATCTGCTTTTAATAATCTTTCTCCTGTCAAAACTAGAACACTCAGGAGAAGCAACCCTTCTGCACCCTGGTTAATGATCAGCTAAGGGCCTTAAAACAAGGTTGTCATTTTCAGAAACGCAATTGGAGGAAAGATTATGATATGTTGGAAAAGTAAAACTACAAGCAGTGTATTGCAGAGTACTTGCACTATGTGAAAAATCTGCCTATTTTATTAAACAAATTGAATCGGCCAGTGACTCTACCAAAGAACTGTTTCTGACAGTCACTAAACTCACTATGACACCTATGACTAACTCAGCAGGATGTAGCCAGGCTTTCTGCAACTCTATTGTGAACTTTTTTCAGGAAAAAGTGGAGGTAATCTTTAATAAATTTTCCGCTAACAACTCCATTCGCCAGAGGAGCAGCGTTTCCCCTTCTGTGAGTTCAGATAAGATCACTTTTAGTGAATTCAATCACCTTACAGCTGGACAAGTAATACAGGCTATCCTAACAACAAAATCAGGATCCGCTATGGACCCATGTCCACCTACGATAGTCCAACTAGTACCCAATTTAGTGACTATCCACTTGACAAAGATCTTTAATACCGTGTTCGGTTCAGGATATTTTCCTAAACAGTGGAAGTTGGCCTCGGTCCTCCCACTCTTAAAGAAACATAATCTTAATGTGTTGGACACTAACAGCTACTGACCCATCAACCGGTTGCCTTTCCCTGCCAAAATGGGGGAAAGAGCCATGAACGGCCAATTGGCTTCTTTTATAGAGAGCAACCAACTTCTAGACAACACACGGTTTGTTTTACAATTTGCACTAATTGTGGCCACTGTGGTAATTAGATCTACACTAGATAAGGGCAGCAATGCAGCCCTCATCTTGCTCGATTTGTCCGCAGCATTTGACATGGTCAGTCATGACCTTCTGACTGACTGTGTACAGAGCATAGGGATTGAAGGTGCAGCCTTGGCTTTGCTCTGTTCTGTTCTTTTTGATTGGGTTCAATCAGTCTCCCTCAAGGAATTTACATTGGAGCCTTTCTTCCTGCCCTGCGGGGTCCTATAGGGCTCATCATTGAAAGCCCAACCTTTTTCAAACTCTATGTAACACCCCTGGTTATTCTGTTCAAGTCTTTTGGGTTTTCACTGGTGTCTTAAGCCGACGACACCCAGATTATGGTCTCTCTATCTAACAGCAGCACAAACACAGCTGATACATTTCGGAAGTGCATGATTCCAGTTAGCAAATAGATGGATAACAATTGTCTTAAAATGAATTTTTTTAAGACCGAAGTCATCTTATTTGGTAACAATACTTCCTTCTTGCCCCTTCATAGTGGCCAGATGTCCTAGGTTCTCATCCAACGCCAGGTAAGAAGGTTAAAAACATCGGCATTTTGGTGGATGAGAAACTCACCTTTAGAGAGTAAGTTAACAAGGTAATTTCTGCTTCTTTTTACACCGTTAGAAACATAAAGAAAATTGCCTAATTTGTTCCATTTGACCTATTAAAGACAGTTGTCATCGCATTTGTCGTATCAAGATTAGACCATTGCAACGTTCTTTATCAAAATCTACCAAAAGGATCTCTGAATAAACTCCAAGTCCTCCAAAATTCCACAGCACGGATGCTCTCAAATGTTCCCAGATTCCATTCTGCATCTCAAGCCATAAGGAGCTTACATTGGCTGCCTATAAAACATCGTATTGTTTTTAAGGAGCTTTGTATTGCATCCAAGGCACTCCACGGAAAAGGTCCTGCTTATCTGAAGGAAAGTTTTAAATAGTACATGCCCCGTAGAACACTTCAGTCTAGCTCTACTAGCAATCTGGTTGTCCCTTCCTTCAAACGCTCTATATTGGGCAGCAGAAGCTTCATTATCTGTACTGCTTTAAACTGGAACAAACTCCATTGGAGTTGAAATCTGCCACCTCTCTGTTAGCATTTAGGAAAGCCTTAAAAACTTGGGGGTATATTAACAAGGCCCTATCGCTACCAGAACGTCACTTTTATTGACTTTGTGGTGGCGATACGGGTTTCGCCTTATTTACAAGGCAGCGTTAAGCCACTTAATGTGGCTCAACGCTGCCTTGTGAATAAAGCACCCTTTTATGCTATACTTAGCGTGAAAGGGGTGGGCAATGGGTGTTGCAGTGGTCAATCCGCCGCAACACCCTTTGATTTTGACACTTCCCCATATTTACAAGAGTAGAATAAATATGTGCAGCTCCAAAAACCCTGGATGTATCAGGGTGCAACAAGGAGAAATGCTTTATTTCTCCTCGTTTTTGGTGTTTCTATGTGTGCTGCACAATGCAGCACACATAGAAGTTACAAATTGCCATTTAAGATTGTTTAGGTGCAGGAAGGCATACCTTCCTGCACATAAACAATCAGTGCCCACAAATTCAGGCACCATTGCACTTTGCTGCTGGAGAGAAGAACATAGCGGAAGAAGCTGCAAAGTCAATTCGACCTGCGATGCACCTTAGGCAGATAGGCGAGCAGGTTGGTCCTAGTCTTCTCCTGGTTCTCAGAGCACTTTTTGGGAAAAACTTTGTTGAAGTCCTCAATTTTAGAAATTGGCCATCTGGGCACATTTAGCACCACAAACAAGGGTCCAGAACAGGTGGGACATATTGTGAGGATTCAGGACTCACTCAGGCTGGGTCCAGGTGCGGGTTCAATATGGTGGGAGCCTTTTATGTCCCTCTGGCGCTTAACAGGAGACCACAGGGCTGG
This sequence comes from Calotriton arnoldi, assembly GCA_963921515.1. NCBI lineage: Eukaryota > Metazoa > Chordata > Amphibia > Caudata > Salamandridae > Calotriton > Calotriton arnoldi. The sequence goes on from CAWUFW010020943.1 coordinate 53,815, forward strand.
CCTCTGAGGGTTCAAGGCAGGCTCCAGGCAGCAAAGCAGTCCTTGCAGGTACAGAAGCAGTCTGCAGAGTGCACAGCAGGTCACAGCACCAGGCAGGCCTCTGAGAGGTCCAGTAGTGAACTGAAGAGTGGGTCTGAAGGTCCTATTTTTATACTCTAGTGCCTTTCTCCTGGAAGATGGGAGAAGCTTCTGGAAAGGTTCTTTGAAGTTCATAGAATTTCCTGACTCCCCTGCCCTGGCTCCAAGCTGGCTGCTGTGACAGTAGAGGGTCATTAAGCCTTTTCAGGTGTAAGCGTGGCTCTGCTCAGCTCCACCCCCCCGCCACATACTGCCAGTGATGACCCATTGAGGCAAACCAAATCCCTCTATTGTATGACTGTTTGGGAGGAATTCACAATGTCTGTCGGCTACACCCAGTCATGTGGCCCAAGACAAGCTGCAGGCACAAAGGGCTAAGGGAAGGAAAATGCCAACTTTCTAAAAGCGCCATATTCAAAATTGAAATGAAAAATCAGACTTTACCATTAAAGTCAATCAAACCATGTTTAGGGGAGTGAACACAAGCACTTTGTGCATTTTACCACTGCTAACCAGTGCTAGAGTCCCAAGGCCAGCAAAAGCAAAAATCAAACAGAAATTGGAGGTAAGTAGGCAAAACGTATGGGGGAAGACCACCCTAAGGCTGACAGGTCTAACAATTCTCTTATGACTCCTCATGCTCATTGTTTTGTTTAGATGGAGCTGACACAGGTGTGGTTGTGTGGATTTAAAAGACACAATAGGAAATTGTTGAAGGCTGCATGCCCTCTAAAACATCAGTAAGTCTATTGAAGCTGCATTCAAATCCCTGGCAAAGTTTTCTTGTGATGTTAAAACAGAGACAATATTTTGATTAAGAGAACACATTAGCAAAGAAAGTAGTCCATCTTGTGCTCTGGTCCTTTTTGGAAGTTATTTGTTGAGGAAGTAAAGTAATGTTCTCCTACTGGTGCTTCCTTTTTGCCAAGTTTGATGTTGACTCTGGTTCTTATTTTCCTTCTTCTGCAATGTTCGCTAGTGAATCATTTATTCCTTGGAGCCAACAATATGGAACTTTAATGTTTTTATTTGAGCTCAGAGACCTTTGAACTCTTTCCTGAGTGCCCGTGAGTGTCTCCATCCCCTTCTTCACTTCCTCAACAATCCGTTCCTGTGTCCTATGTCTATGTTTTTCAAAAGTGAGTTCAGGAGCTTCATCATCCAAAGAGGCACATTGATCTCTTCTTGGTTCTGTAGTAGAGGTTTGTTGAGGTATTGGACACACTCATACATTGTTGTCCCCTGCCATGGTTGGTGGAGAATTGTCCAAAGCTTCCATTCAATCATTAAATGTTTCCTCATCAAAGGAGGGCAAGGTGGTCTCTAATGTCTCCATGATGCCATTCTGGTTAGGGAGATTATTAGAAGCATTGACAGACTCTACATAAGTAAAAAAAGAAAAAGAAAAAAAGTAAAAAGATAATGAACTATGATGCACTGTTAACAGACACAATAAGAATGATATTTGGACCTGGCCCTCTTTGCAGGGTTATCCCCAAACTTTTTGCCTTCTTCCTCCTATTTTTTCTGAACTGTTTTTGTTGGCTTTAGGTCTCTGGGCACTTTACCATTGCTAACCAGTGCTAAAGTGCATATGCTCTCTGTCTAAATCGTATTGGTGGTTGATTTATCCATGATTGGCATATTTGATTTACTAGTAAGCCCCTCGTAAAGTGCACCAGGTGTGCCCAGGGCCTCTAAGTCAAATGCTACTAGTGGGCCTGCAGCACTGATTGTGCCACCCACAGGAGTAGCCCTGCAAACATGTCTCAGACCTGCCACTGCAGTGTCTGTGGGTGCAGTTTTGAACTGCCATTTCCACTTGGCAAGTGCACCCACTTGCCAGGCCCAAACCTTCCCTTTTACCACCTGTAAATCACGGGCAGCCCCATGGGCAGGGTGCACTGTATTTAAAGGTAGGACATGAACTGCACGTTTCATTTTTCACTATTGCAAGGACTATTTCTCCCATAGGGCTACATGGGGATTGCCTTGAAATATCTTTTGAGTGGAATCTCCCATTGGGAGCATGAAGAGATTTGGAGTTTGAGATCTTTGAACTCACAATTAAAAAAGACATCTTTTTGTGAAGTTGGTTTTTAAATTGCATGTTTGAAGATGCCACTTTTAGAAAGTGGGCATTTTCTTGCTTAGCCATCCTGTGCCTCAGCCTGTCTGTGGAATCCATGTCTTGGTTGGCTGACAGTTGGGTTCTTGTGCATTAACTCTAGACAGTCACACAAAGGGAGCTGAGGTGTGCCTAGCATATATCCTGATGGGCCATCACCAGGCTGATGGGCCTTCCTGAGCTAGAGTGGTGGGAGGGGTTGTCGCTGACACCTAAATAGAAATAATAATAATATCTTTATTTGTGTGATTACTTAAAACCATTGCAATAATAAAACAGAGTTATTCAAATTCTTCAAAGTTAAAACCATAATTGTGTACCAAAGTTTACAGTTAGCTTTTACACCAGGACTCCAGATACCACATGTGGACCATGTTTAAGAAAAAATATTTTAAAATGATTTAACGTTATTAAAAGAGTTAATTTAGATCGAAAGGTCCAAGGAAGTGGGGATAAATGGTCAGTCGCGGCCGGCATGACTCGCGGGTGGGTCACACAGGGAGGGGGTCGCGCGGGGGGGTTAATTTTAAATAAAAAATAAAAACTTACCTTCACTAGCCTGGTCTGGTCTTGCGTTGCGTCGTCTCTGCTCCGAGTCCTCGCAGGTAGCCTCCCTCCCCTCCCCTATGCTAATCACAACGCTGCAATGGCAGCGTTGTGATTGGCTGGGACGCCGACCACACAGGCGTCTATGGGGAGGCCATTTTCTCCATGTAGGCTGTATGCAGCATACATGGAGAAAATGGAGAGTGCGTATGACTGGTTTGGTCAGCCCTGGGGCCGACCAAACAGTCAGCACCCACAACAAGCCACTCCTCCCCTGCCCTGGAGCAGGACCGCCCACCTGCCCGCCCCCAACCAAATCCTTCTGCTTTCTCGCAGTGCGAGAAGCAGAAACATAAAATGGTATTTATAATACCATATTATGTTTCTGCTTCTCGCACTGCGAGAAAGCAGTAGGGCGACGCTCCTCCGCCCACATGGAGGAGCCGCCCCTGAGAATGGTCCGTGGTCAATGGCAATCTGCAAAAATCGCAAATCTGCAAAAAGCGCAGTGTGCAAAATAGCTCCCTGGATAACACATTCGGGCAGTGTGCAGAGTCAACTGTGTGCAAAATAGTGCTCTAGTTAACAAGATCGATGGAAGCTAATAGTGGTTGTTCAGCTGCGATGTGCAGAGTCAACAGTGTTTGGAATGATTCTCCAAGCAGCAGGAGCGGGCAATGTGCAAAATCAACAATGGGTGAGATAATTCTGTGGGTAACAAGAGCAATGGTGGCTAATAATTCATTGTCAAAGGTGGGGGGCAGGTTGGGCAATTAAATGCTGGTGTTTAATATTTTTCCCACTTTGCCCATGAATTGTATGAGGTGGCAGGCCAACTGAACATCTCCACCTTCAAAGCATGATTTCACTGCCTGCCTGCGTGTTCTTATCCCCTTGATCTTTAGGGTGGGTTTTAACAGAAGTCTGCGTTCGTTTTTTTGTCTCCCGCATATGCACAATAGATGTAGCACCTCTTCTTTTACTTTCCCACATAGGCAACAGTTAGTTGTTCTCTGTCGTCGTTTCCATGGAGGCAAGTAGAGCAGCGATGGAAGAATACCTAGTCAAAGATGAAGATATTTTTCCTTTGTCGCTTTCGTGAATCCTGCTCCTAAGTAAGATTGAGGGGAGGCTTTAGAGTAACTCTGCATAAGAAACCATCCATGTGCCCTTTCTTTTAGCACAGCTTTGTCCTTCACTAAGGACACTATTTTGACTGTTTTATTGACAATTTGTTTGAAGATTTTATGGGTCCCAGCAGCCTCCCAAAGTTCCCGTAGGCCCAGTCGATTTATTGATGCTTGCAGGTAGATCATGTTCGCGCTGTCTTTTTTTTACTTGAATTCCTTCCATAGATGTGCATTCAGAGTCCCGGGTTCGGCTTGCTTGATTTTGTACCAGCATTTGACAAAGGCGCCTTTGCGTGCTATTTGTTACGTCTGCAGGCCAAATTCTAATCTTATTTGCGGTAGCGAGGTGTATTTAGGTAGGCCGAATGTTGTTCTCAGGGCTCTTGCTAGTGTACCGTCCAGCGTACCCGCGTCCCTTCCCCGTAGACACTCGCTCCCATAGGTGATATTTGGAATAAGCTTTGCTTGAATCACCTGTAGCAGAGGCGTGAAGCTTGGGCCGGTAGTTTTGAGTTTGATGATTTTAATGCAACCGCCGTTGCATTGCCTCTTCTTATTATGGCCTCTTTTTGTGCCGCAAATGTACATTTGCTATCCATTATGACGCCCAGGTATTTATATTTTTCGACTTCTTCTGGCGGGAGACCTCCCAAATGCCAATGATGTCTGTGAGTGTTCTTTTTTTATTTCACTGCATCACTTTGGATTTGTCTAGGTTTATGCAGTAGCGGCTGCTGCCTGGAAGCAGCAGTGGGGCGGGTGAGGGGGTAAGGGGCTGGGGGATCACTATTAAAAAAAAAAAATCACTTACCTCCCGCCCGGCCAACTGGTTGGCCGCCGCCTCTCCTGCGTCCTCTTCCTGGCTTCCTGTGAGAAACAGGAAGCAGGAAGCACCAGGGCTCCCATGCAGCATTGTGATTGGTCTGAGCGCCGTGGCACGGTGCTCAGCCAGGGGCAGTAGGGGTGGGCATGTTCTCCATTCAAGGGGGAAAGTGCGCATGACTGGTTTTGACCAAACAGTCAGTGCGCTCTTAGGAGGGTTGCACCACTCTTCCCCTGCTGTTCAGCCCTGCCCCGCCCCCCCACGCAAGCTGCTGCAGCAGGAGGACATAATAAAATGATAACATTAGTTATTATAATTTAATTTTTCCTTTCTTTTCCTGCTCTGAGGCATTGGGGCAACGCTCCTCTGCCTTAGCGGAGTCGCCGCCACTGGGTTTATGCGTAATCCATTGTCAGCAGAGAAGGTTTGCGTAGTTTCTAGTAAATGTTGGAGGCCAATTGGAGTGCGGCTGATCAGTACAAGATCATCAGCGTTGAGTAAGTTTGAGAGGGTAAGTCCTCCCATCTTTGAGGCGTGGGAGTTGCATTTGTCCAACTCTGCTTAATCTTTTTCTGTCAGATAGTTCAACAAAGTCGGGGCCAGTATGCAGCCTTGTTTCAGCCCCTTAGTCGTTGGCATCTTTCTGGATAGGCGGTCACCAGCTCCCTGCTTTATTTGGACCCAGGTATCAGTATGTAGGAGGATCAGCTGATTCTGGAGAGGTGATGGAATTTTTCTTTTGGACAGTTTATCCCAGTTTTTTCCTGTCAATGTTGTCAAAGGCGGATCAATAGTCGATGAAGCAAACGTAGAGGGGCATGTTGGTGTCTCTTGCAGCATCTATCAGAAGGGAGAGGGTAAGTATATATTTGTTGTAGTGCCTGTGTGCTTATGGAATCCCGTTTAGTTAAGGGGAATGATTGCTTTTTCGGTCGCCCAATCTGTGAGTTCTTCCAAGAGAAGGCCAGTGTAGTATTTGGCATCATTGTCTATTAAGGCGACCAGCCTGTACTTGTTTGTTTCATTCTTGTTGCCTTTCTTATGTATTGGGGATATGATTGACCCCTTCCAAGAATCTGGTATTCTTTCTACTTCAAGGATCTGTTTAAAAAGTGGTAGGAGTGCTGCCATCCAATAATCCGGGTCTTGCTTGTACAGGATCGGGGGGATACCGTTGGGACCCAGAGCCCCCTCTGTCCTGCCTTTCGCTATCTTGTTAGTAATCTGTTTGCTAGTGATCGCAAAAGGGACAATTGCCGATGATTTATCGGGTCAGATAGTTTGCCCCCGGCCATGTATCCAGATCTCTGTTCTTTGTGCATAGTGCCGGCAGGTCCTGTGTTGAAGTGGTGCCAGAAAAAGGCGGCCCAGGCTTCTTCTGTCAAGTGTGAGCTGATTCCATGCGCACTTGGGTTCTGTAAGCTGTTAATTGTGCACCAGGATCTTGCACTGTTATTTGTTTTTATATTGTGTAAGAGCTTGGCCCACAATTTGTCTTCTGATTCCCTTTTTGATTGCCAAATTAGACTCTTCTTGCTTATTTTGAACTGCCTTAATTCATTTTGAATGTCATTGTCTGGGCCTGATCGGCAGAGCACCCGACACCTGAATAGGGCTGTGCCTGTCCTCAGACAAAGCTGTCTCTACCCCACTGTAGTATCTCTGGAGCCAGGTCAGGGAAAGGCAGGGTCTTGTGCACTACAGAGACTTTCCTTTGAAGTTTGCCTACTTCAAAGGCAGAAAGGGGTATAAATATTGGACCTCTGACAGCCCAAAATCAGAACACTTCTGGACGAAAGACAGGAAGAAGAGCTGGGTGCTGTAGGAGGGACTGCCACTCTGCCTGTTGCTGTATTGTCCTAGGAGTGAAAAGACTGGACTTTGCTTTCTGAATCCTGCTTCCAAGGTTCCCCAAGGGCCTGTGCATGCTTGCCTCCTGTTAAGAAGTCTCAGGGCCATCAAAGACTTCACCTGCATCTTGCTAACAGTACCTGGACTTCTCTGCTTGGAGTCCTGATTGCCAAGTGATGCCTACTCCAGTTCATGGGCCCTTGAAATCGTGTGGTGGGTGCAGCAACTCAAGAAATGCAACATCGACGCCATCGGCAACACCGATGCCTGCACCAGAACCGAGGGCACCACTTGTGAAGAGCACAACGCATCACCCCTACTTACACCACAGCCCTGGTGCTGCTGATGACAGCAATCTATTGACGCCAACTTCGTATTTAAGGCTGCTGCCTATACCTGAGACGAAGGCACCGCTCATGAATTGCACAACACACTACCCAGACTTGCACCGCAGCCCCGACCTTCCAGACGATAGTGCTTCACACTGACGCCACATCGCTGCCTGCATCGAAGCTGAGGGCACCACTCGTGAAGCGCATGGCACACCGCCCAACTTAAACCGCAGCCCTGACGCCTAACTGTATCATCGTGTAGTCGATAACCGACATGGGTGACCTCCCGAACTCATCGACACCGCACAGTTGTAAGGAACCAATGCCTCGCCGCCAAAGCCACATCACCTCCCATGCAGAGAAGTAAGGAACCAATGCCGCATCAGTGATGCCTCATCTCCCCGACGTCGTGCTACGTCTTTATTTTCATAGTTTTCACGGTACTGTCACTGGGGTCCGTGTGACTCCGTAGCCAGCCGACGCTTCTCGCAGTCAGTGCCAAACTGTTGGATTAGTACCTGTCAAGAAGTCAAGATAGCCCCGGTTGGAACTTTTGTTTTCCGGAAGCTATATTTTCATTGTAATCTTTCTAAAAGTGATATCTTGACTTGTGTATGTTGGATTTTTGTCGTTTTAGGCTTATTTTATTCAGATAAATATTTCCTATTTTTCTAAACCAACATAGACTCTGTTTGTAGTGTATTCACTGTGTTACTGTGTGTGTATGTACAAATGCTTTACACATTGCCTCTGAGATAAGCCTGACTGCTCATGCCAAGCTACCAAGTGGGTGAGCAGGGGTCATCTTAGCTGTGTGACTCCCTTACCCTGACTAAAGTGAGGATCCCTACTTGGACAGCATGCAAACCACTGCCAACTAGAGACCCCATGTCCAACAATGATCATGTAAAACAAACTACAGAATGTAGATCTGAAAAGTAAAATAAAAAAAATTGATGTAACTCATTGATTGCATATATGTTTTACAAATTAGATAAAATATTTTTACCATTTTGTGAAACATGAGAATGAAAGTGGGCATCCACCTTCACCTTGAGTTAGCTTTTGTTTACAATAATTTAAATTACTATGATTGTTACTAATCTACAATTTTAATTTCTCTTTTTTTCGATCTTTTTTTAACAATTTCTTTCAGCATTACATCACTTTTGTGGCACAATGGATTAGTAAATCTGAGCCTTGGTTTACTGCACTGCATTGCAACCAATGTTATTAAGGATGCTATTTCAAGTACACTTTGAGCTTTCTTTGTGTTACAAAATTGTTGATAACCAGACATGAATTATTTTGTTGGGATTTACTTTACAAATGCAAATCATGATTTGTGTTGGCAAGCTGCACAAACCAAGGTAATGTAACACTATGCCCTACTTTGCACTACTTTGCATAAACGGGTCTTTCCAAAGGTGGTACATGTGTTTTAATGTAAATCCCCATCTACTAACATTTGTATAGATGGATTTGCAGTAAAGACAACTCATTGAGGCAGGAGTAACAGTGGCTAAATGTTTCCAATTATCCAGACTTTAAAGACTTTTCATGTATGCTGCATTGTACAGCACACATTCAAAGTTGGAGAAGCCCTTAAACAATTTTCTTGAACTGGAAGGTTCTACCTCCAGTACTAAATCTATCCTTCTGAAAACACACTCACTCTTGTACTATAATAATAATGCAAGGGTTCCTGCATTGGCACATGGCAGCCAAACGTGTGCCTACAATAGGGGAGAGTAAAACAATACCATATGTTTGTACATATGGCATGTTTTCTCTCTGCCTTTGAAACAATGCAATATAGTTACTGTGGGTGTTGCACTGAACAAATGAATGGTTCATTGTCCACTTAATTTATTCTTAAATTTCTAAAATTACTTGACTTTTGCTGCATTCCAGAAAAAAATTCCATTTAACCGGAAGTTTCATATCATCCTGTTTTAGTAATGTAAACAATACCCAATAGCTGCATATGAAACAAAGAGACATACATGATTAGCTAACTTTTTTAACGAGCCACAAACGTATTTCTAAGTTATAATGTTACACACCTTCCACATAGATATTCCACGTGTTGCACACACATAAAGAAATAAAAAGCATGTGGGTATTCTCTTTCTGATATGATTTATCAAGTATCATTTTCACTTCACGTCAACGATCCGGTATTGTATAAATCATACAAAATAAATTAACATTAAAAAAACTCACAACTTTAGATATAAAGCATGCAACAACAACTAATGTAAAGTAATCGTAAAATAATAGAAACAGAACAATGGTGAGTGGATTTGTTAAACTCCTAATTTTTGACACTTGATTTAACCTGCTTTAAGACCTTTTCACAAACAGTGGATTAGCATGACATCAAACAAACATTAAAAACGAATGTAATATGTATTTGATGTTTGTCAGCCAAGGCAAGGGATTTAAATGTAGAAAATGGATTTGACATTAGTATGAAAACATCAAAGCAACTTACTATAAGGAGAGATTTAAAATAAAATGTGAACATATTTTGTATCAATTAAAAAAATATTAATGGTTATTATTATAAAGAGGATATAGAAGCACAAATGTTGCTAAAGTTTATGTTTGACAAAACTTACCCTGAGATGTGTTTGACTCCTCAAGGTCGGGAGGGACAGTGCCACCAATGCCACCATCTCAGGTCCTATGAGTGCTACGAGATGCTTCTCCATTTCCGTGGAGTACTCATAGATTTCTGGACCTCCACAAGTTTGTATTGCAGCCCTTGGGTTCCTTGACAGCTTTTCCTTGGTTCAGCACTTGTAATCATGGCTCCTCTTCTTGCATTCCTTCACCGTCCTGTGTGTTGGTGCACTGCAATGACTTTGTAAACTATAGCCCTTCATAAAGCTGACTTCTTGGATAATTGTAGTTTCGAGGTAACAAAGAGAAACTGCTCTTGTTAGGTCACCTTAGCAATAAAAAATTCATTTTCATCCTGAGTTAAGTTTACCTTTCTTTTTCTGTAACTTTCCGACCCTCCCCTTTCTTGGTGTGTCCCCTCCTGACTGGTGGCACCTTCTCGACTTGCCTCCTTTTATGTTTGAGAATTCCAGAAAGCTTGTGTTGCTTTTTGAAATGAATGTGAAACAAGAGTGCCCTGTGTAATGCCAGTATAATTTGAATCATGGAACTATGAGTTGCGTTATGGCATGTTGTGCTAGGATGCAGAGCTTTGCACCGTTGTACTATGTATATTAAATATGGTGCTGCCCATGTCGAAAAAATGTGTAACACAGCTTTTTTGATGCAATGTAGCACTCCATTACTTTTTATAAATCTGCAACGCAGCACTGAATGATGTTTTATAAATCTAGGCCAATTTCTTGTACTGAAAGGGTACCCTTGTAGTATAAAACCTATACTTGACATCACACACACACCTTTTCACTATTGTGCAAGCGTATGTGCATTGGAGCATAGAGACCTAATGTGCACCACAGAGAGAAGAAAATAGCACCATGTCTTAGCAGATATGGCACTGTTCTGCTCTCTCTCTTTCGTGCAGCCCACCACAGCAACTTTGGTTGCTGCACTGCGTTGCTTGAAAAGTTAATACATTTGCCCAATGTATTTTTGGAACTGTTCACACCTTACATATTGTGCTATTAAGGGCATTATGGCTTCACAATGGAAACATTTGACATGCTGTAATCAGAAATCCTCTCTATTCTTAATGCCTGCAATAGGTTAGGAGACAGAGCCCACGACTTGCTTGCTTTAGGAGCTAAAAATGGCCGCATATGAAACAATCTGTATAGGATGAACTTGTATATAAGGTCAACACACAGTTTATACAGTTACTTTTCCAGCATGACTTAATTAGGTTTAGTGAAAGCAGTTTATTCTGTATCACAAACCGTTTTTGAACTATCGAAAGCCGACCTGCATGTTATTTTTTCCCAAAAGTATTTCGCACAGTTACTTAGGTATGTTATTTATTAACCGTGATAGAAAACATCGTAACATGATATCGACAGAATGAAGTGTTTACCCAGAGAGGGCCAAGGGCGAATAAAGGCCGAGTCTCAAAGGTGGACACTTTAGTTTGCTTTTCAAAGTAGAGCAGAGGAGAAAATTCAATAACTTCCATCAGTCTACAATAATATTAGGGGGCAGATTTACAAGCCCCTTGCGCCACTTTTGCGTCACTTTTCCCATGTTAAAAATGACGCAAAAGTGGCGCAATGGCCTTGTAAATAAGCCCCCAAGTGTACTCCGTCTTCAACTCCTCTGTTAGCCCATTACCTTTCCTCCCTCTGACATCAAGATAAAGAAAGTGTTCTTGCAGGACTTGTGACAATTAGGCTTCTCAACAAATGCATCTTTTTCTGCAAATTTGTCACAGGGAAGTATATAACAATACTGGTCCTCTTTTTTATGAGACTTTTGATCACCAAGAAATGACTGTCAAATGAGTGGTCCCTTATGGTATGGTATGATTTTTAACAGGCATATGTTCACATACAGGCTTTTTGGCACTTGCGGTATTGCACAGGAAAGTGCAAAATGTTCCGCTTCTTTCAAAACTTATGAAAGTGTATTGTCTGCACAAGGGCTAGTTAGGCAAGTTGTCTCAGAGAAAGAGGGCCAGAAAGTAGAATGAGTGTTTCATTGTCACTCCCCAAAAATCTGAGGATACTCCAATTGTGACATAAACCAAAAGGCTCAAGTAGAAGAGCATTGAACTAGCACACTCAATGCTAGTTCAATGCATTGAACTAGCATTGAGTGTGCTCAATGGTTTGGTCACCATGCACCAAACATTACATTTAGCATAGGAAGGCATCAAAAAACCTCTTGTCGAGAGTAGAATACAAGAGACCTATATAAATTGTGTATGAGCCAAAAGCAATCCAAAAATCAAGCTGCTTCAACCTTATAGATGGAGGTCCCGAGTCACAAAGGCAAACGTACTATTTTGTGTAAGTTTACTACTTTTCAGAATCCACAAAGGTAAACTCAGACCAAAAGCCCAACTTTACTACTTTTCAGAATTTACAAAGGTAAACTCAGACCAAAAGACCAACTTTACTACTTTTCGCCATTTACAAAGGTAAACTTAGACCGAAAGTCTACTACTAGTAAAGTTAGACTTTCGGTCTAAGTTTACCTTTGTGAATACTGAAAAGTAATAAAGTTAGACTTTTGGTTACCATTGTGAATACCGAAAGTAGTAAACTTACACAAAGTGTAAGTTCACCTTCGTGAATCGGGCCCGGAGTGTGTAGTTAAACTTGTGATTTGTACTTGACACAGTTTTCTGACAAGTGAACCACAATGGAAATTGTTTGCAGGCCAGAAATATAGGCCTCAGATGTCCTGCCTGCCACTAATGGCCATAATATAAATTGTGTCAGTGTTTAACTAGTCAGTGGCTAACTGTCGATGTCATTGACCTCCACTATGCACTAAAAGCCTTATCTGCAATCCTCAAACCTTTCTGAAGTTTCAGTGAGATCTGTGAGTCATCAACATATACGTAAATGTAGAGGTCCTAGGACAGTATAATCCTAGCCTGCATCAATTCTATAAACTCTACAAGCTAATTGGAAATCTTCTATTCAGTGTTATTTGTGGTATACTTGTAAACTGCATAAGCATGGGCCTTACCCAGTATACAATTAATGAAAGTGCCCATATCCTTGAGGACTCCCTCCAGAAGTGTGGGCCTACTTTGTTTTGCTGCCATTCACAGACTACATTGTTAATCAACATAAAATGTGTGCTAAGTACACAGTTCATTGGTCCAATGCAAGATAGCCTACTTAATAGCCTGTATGGGTTTGCAACAACCAGATTCCCTGGCACTACAGCTACAAGACTCTCGACTCAATAAATCAAATTCTTTATTCAGCTAAAATGTAGCCATAAAAGATCCTTACATATTAAGTTAAAAATCCATCAAAAGGTACAATAAAATACATATAAAGTAGGAGATTACATAATTAACAATTTTAAAATAATAAAATGCTCAGATCAATTCATTCAATAATATACAGCAAACAGCTAAAAACAGTTCCTCATATTAATCGCACTCTGTATAAAATTTACAAGAGCCAGGGTAACATCTGAGTAAGGGAGCGACCCTGGACTCCATTTGGCTCAGTGTAGCACACAAACAATGCAATGCCACATATCACCTCTTATGAGTGATGCTTGATACTCAACCCATATTCCACATGGCTTACTGTCCTACATTCACAGCATGGCACCCCATTCATGGGCCAGTGGCTATGCCATTAGTGCTATCCTCTTTAACTAATGGGACAACATTTCTTGCGGAGTTTGATCGCCAGTTCACGAACACAATGGTATCTAATGGTAGGGGCCTTTGACTTCCTGGTGGGAGCAACCACATGACTATTTGACCAACACAGGCATATTATTACCAGCCACAGCCTCACCCCTACGCTCACCCCTGAGATGCCCAAAAGACACTTGCCAACCCAGAACTCATAAACAGATCTCTAAGTCACACCACATGTCTTTCAACTAAATCCATAAGATATCACAATAATCTTATCATCGTACTAAGCACCCTGACATCGTCAGATAGTAGTGCCCCTTGGTCATTCATCACATCTAATTTCAGGCTTCAATGTTATTCACATTTATCTGAAACAAACTGTCAGAACCCCTTTCAGAAGGCCGTGGGGCAAGCAGGAACTACTGAGCCCTACCGTGGTGGTTAAGGCCTTTTACTCCTGATGTCCTGGGGTCCGACTTACTATGGGTCCTCTGCAACTCTGCCAGGTACCCCTTCAGTACTTGGCTGTCAGTAGTAGTGCGTGTCAAGAAGTATAAGGCTTTTCAGGGGGAGGTAGATGCAGAGGGGTGAACACAGGCTCACAACTCAAAATATGTTCAATAGCAGCAATAATTGATTGTCTAGTCAAATACTTTTATGAAAAAAATAGCATTTGTGTACAAAAACAAAGTAAAAATACAGCATACACAATCATGTGTATTGCATGTGTACGCTGTATTTTTACTTTGTTTTTGCATATAAATGCTATTTTTTTCATAAAAGTATTTGACTAGTTTCCTGAGGTCAGGGCTCTAGTGTTCGATAGGCAGGCCACTCATTCCCACTTCCTTCTCACTAACAGTAGTGGTTATTCCCCATTCACTACAGGTGACATGTTAAGCACCACTTGAAGTCCAGGTCTCAGGAGTCCCACGCCAACTCTTCCAAAGTCAAAAATGTTCCCCTGGGACCTTCTGGCCTTGCGATCAGTCTTTCTCACTCTTGCAGGGCTTGCACTACCGGAGTCACCGGTGAGAACGTTTCACTCTTGGATGTCGGGGAGGGCCACAGCAGCTGCTGATGGTAAGCAGCACTCTCAGCTCTGCAGGGGCAGCAGATGGGCCTCCATGGCACGTCCTCTGGTGAGATGGTAAGTTTCTCTGGTCCTTCTCACAGGTGGTGGGGCGATCGCTTGGGTTCCGATCCTCAGTTGGGGCTCGGGCAAGGACAGGTCACCACGGTATTCTTGCCTATCGATTATTGTGGAATCCGAAACGTTCCTTGTTCTTCATGGTGGCCCCCTCCGGCATACGGGGGTCACTGACCTTACTCCGCCTATGGGTGATGGCCCGAATGGCATGGCAGAAAATTTGTTGACATGGTGGCCCCCTCTGACATACAGAGTTGACTACTTCACTCCGCACACGGGCTACGGCTCGATCGGCACAGCAGTGATACTAACTTCACAGAGGACCCCTCTACCATAGGGGATCACCAACTTTACTCTGCACACAGGCGACAGCGCAATCAGAGCAAACATGGCTAACTTCACAGCTGCCCCCACTGGTGTACAGGGTCGCTGACTTGAATTTCCCTATCGGTGACGATCCGATTGGTGCAGAAGCTATCTCTTCGCTACAGAGATCCACTTGCAAGGATCCCCCACTTGACTTTGTACACTCCAAGCGCTCTCCTCTTCCTCAAAGGGAACACTGATCTTGGCAAACAGGCAGGCACTGGTGCACCAGGATCCAGAGAGTGTGATCTTGGACTTCAAAGGGTGATTTCCTCCCACCCAGCTGGGAGACTGGCAGATTATGGCCCCCAGTCCTGGTCACAGGCAGAGGTCTTGCAGAGCTTCTTTTCATCTACATACAGCCTGCCTGGCTGCTTGACAGTTGACCATTTTGGGGCCTTGAGCTCCCCTTTTTATTGTTCATTTCCAGACATCAAATGAGATTTAGGGCCTGAGTCTTTGATGTTTGTGTTGGACATCTGTTTCCTTCTGAATTGCACACTCCTCTGCCATACCCTTCCTCCAGAAAGCAGTCAGTCACAGCAAGAGCGACTCCAAATCTGATAGCCCCACAACACAGGGTTCACACCTGGATGTCACCCACAGTGATAAGTGCACCAAAAGGTTACTCAGGGCTCCAGTCCTATGCTCAAAAAGCACCCATTTAAGTGTATGGAAGAGACTGGCTTTCATTCCCCTAGCGTGTGTCCCACCCAGCTCCCAGGAATTCAGCAATTCACAAATCTGTCTGGTGGATTTCTTTACATCCTCATGCTCCTCCAGTCAGGCCTGGGTCTCCCAAAATGGAACTCAGAGTCTTCCATATATTGCACCATTGACAGGCACATGTACACAAGGCACACACATGGAATCACATGTGTGCTGCACAGTGCTACGTACTAACTTGATGTAGGCTAAGTCTAAGGGTGAGTTAAGCACACAGCAGTGTAACTTTACATGAGTGAGCCTGTAGGCCTCAGTTCAGTGACTCGGGTAAAATGGCCTGATCGCTCCTAGTGATCACTACATGGTATGCTGTTGCCACCACACTCATGCTACTTTTTATTTTTTATTTTTTTTATTTTTTATAAAGGTTTTATTAAATTTCGCACATTCTCACACGGCCACTCGCCTACAACCCTGGGGCCGGCGGCGTATCAGCAATTAGAATTGTACACAGCTTTCAGGCCAACAACCCAGTGGGCAGGCAGCGTTCAGAAGGCCATGTGCGATCGGAGCACTATGCGCAGATTGTGTGACCAACAACATCAAACTTTATAAACACAACATACACATCTCACGTCTATACTACGGTGACAAATTATATGAGTCAAGCACAGGTCAACTGTATTGCTGCACATGGTTAAATGCACTTTCCAGCAGGCTTAAAGTATCCCCTACCCATGTACCCTCCCAGTTAGTGTTCCTCCTTCTCCTGAGGGGGAGGGGAGGGGGAAAGTGCTGGGGAGAAGCATCCAAATAACCACTTCTACTCTCCACCCTGTTCCTATGTTACCCCGGTCGTACCACCCGAACTTAATTATGTGGTGTTGTCTTGTACATTATCGGGTGAGTCTGTGTGGGCCTCAGTCACAGCTTCTGGTACCCTGGTAGTCATATATGTCGTGTAGAGCCCCCAAAATTCTTGGGTCTACTCCTGGGTGGAAGGAGTTCACTAAAAACCTCTGTTTGCGTGCTACAATAAAGCATGTCATGCGACCATTGTGCCATCATGGGCAGGGGGCCCCGCGACCAGCACATAGCAACCCTCCTTTTAGCTATTAGAAGACCCATATCAACTAGCCTACGTGTCGCCTTAGGCAGCTGTTTAGAGTACCCTAAAAGGGCCATCGCCGGATCTGTAGCAAGCTCTATGTCCACAATTTTCCCCAATTCCTGAAAGATTAATTCCCAAAATGCGTGCACTCCCGGGCATTGCCACGCCAAATGGAAGAAGTCTGCGAGTTGTGACCCACACCTTTCGCATGCCGGGGACTCCCTCAGCCCATATCTGTATAGTCTCTCTGGTGTATAGTACACTCGGTTCACATATTTAAAATGAATCAGTCTGTGTCTTCCGTTTAGGGAGACACGTCGGGTGCTTGTGCAACAGTAGGCCCACATGTCGTCATCAATTGTCCGCTGTAAATCTCCCTACCAGGCCAATCTTGCTTTGGTATAAGAATTTGCTCTATGGGACATAGCCAGTTTGTAAATGTTGGTTACCATCTTGCGGGGCGACTTCGCCTTGATTATGTAAGACAGTTCCGGCACGTCTGGGGGCTCCTGCATATCCTCTCCTAGAATTTCAAACAGTGCACTCCTAACTCTATGATACTGAAATCTATGCAGCATATTGCGAGTCATCACCGGGTCCTCTATATCCTCCCAGGTTTTAACTGTGCCATCTTGGAAGAGATCTCCCATTGTGAATATATTCAATGATTTTAAGGCCCGCAGAACCCCATTATCCCTGCACGGGGTCAGCCAGAGAGCCCATTCGATGGGCATACCTGGGGAGTACAATAGTGCCCCCGCCTGCAGCTGCAATAAGCTATGCCATGCGTGCCGGGTCGCGTTAATAGAGTCCAGTATCCCCGTCCTACGATCCGGAGACTCAAAAATCTTGGCGGGAAGGGGAAGGGGATCTGCGTGAAGTTTTTCTATGCGAAGAAACGGTATATCCGGCGCGCCATGTATCCAGTAATAAGCTTGGGCTGCCTGCGCCGCTCTATAATACAGATTTAAGTCTGGTGCACCCAGCCCTCCCAGATGATATGGTAACATAAGGACCCGCCACTGCACCCTCGCTTGTTTGCCCGCCCAGGCCAATTTTATCAATAACGTATTAACTCTCTGAAAAAGGAGCGAGGCAACACTATGGGTATGTTTGTAAAGAGAAACAGAAAACGAGGCAGCACCACCATCTTCATGATGGAGATCCTGCCAAGCAGGGATAACGGCAACCGAATCCAAGTTTCTATCTCGTCCTCCAGCCTTTGGACCGCAGCGCCGTAGTTTTCCCGGAACACAATCTCCGAGTCAGTGTGGAGACGGATGCCAAGGTATCGAATCGAGTCTGTGGACCATAGTAGAGGGTAGTCCGTTTCGAAAGGAGTCGTGGCCGAGGTGAGTGGGAGAATGTTTGATTTAGCCCAGTTGACACGCAGACCTGACAGCGCCCCGAAGCGCACCACCTCCCTCAGTACAGATGAGAGATTGCTCTCCGGGTCCCTGACGTATATAAGCGTGTCATCCGCGTAAGCAGACACTATGATCCTATAACTTGGAAAACAGACACCCTTATGACCATGGTACTCCCGGAGCGCACACGCCAATGGCTCTGCAACCAGGGCGTATAGGATAGGAGACAACGGGCACCCCTGCCTCGTACCTCTGGTGACTGTAATCGGGTCCGTAACCAAATTACCTATTTTGACGCGAGCTGTGGGGGCATCGTACAGCACCCCGATCAGTTGGAGAAAGACTGGGCCCAGTCCCATCCTAGACAACACCTGTCTCATGAAAGGCCATTCGACGGAGTCGAAGGCCTTCTCCATGTCGAGGAAGACCGCGACTGCTTTAGTATCTGGTCTCGTATGTTGTATGATGTCGAACACCGTGCGGAGATTGTAGGTGAGGTTCCTGTCCGGAATAAATCCCGCCTGCTCCGGGGCGACCATTATTGGCGCCAGGGGCACAATTCGGTTAGCGAGTATCTTAGCAAAAATTTTGGCATCTACATTGAGCAGAGAGAGTGGACGGTAGGACCCGCACTCATCCAGGGGTTTGTCTGGTTTAGGGATGGCAACAATTATCGCCTCCCTCATCGATGGTGGCATAGTGCCGGACACGCACATGTCTTCAAATAACATTGCAAGATAGGGGAGCAGCAGATCCAGAAAGGTTTTGTAAAAGCCAACGGTAAGGCCATCTGCCCCTGGGGCGCTAGTGGCCTTCATACCGGTCAGGGCTAATACAATTTCGTCTCGGGCAATAGGTCGCATAAGGAGCTCCCGGTGCGCATCACTGAGAAATGGCAATTTGAGGTGTTCAAGATATTCAAGTATTTCATCTTCCGTACCGGATGATCTGGTGGTATATAATCCCGCGTAAAATTGTCTGAACCGATCAGCTATGTCCGCCTCATCAGTCAGCGTCCCCCCGTCGGCCGACCGGAGTTCCGTGACCAATGTCTTACCACGCTTATTCTTCAGTAGTTGCGCTAATACGGAGCCCGGCCTGTCACCTTCCCCGTACGTACGTGCCGTGGCGTATTTGCCTAGATGTTTAAGTTCACTATCGGCAACGTCATGATATTCTACCAGCAGTTCCTTCATATCTCGCGTGATTGCCTCATCAGCACCCGACAATTGTCTTTTTTCCAAGGCCCCCAGCTTCCTTTCCAAGTCTGCCAGTCTCTGTCGGATGGAGCGGAGGACCCCCGAATGTTTGGCCGTCGCTACACCGCGAATGTAAACCTTAAAGGTCTCCCAGACAACTTGGAAACTCTCTACCGATCCCACATTAATTGTGAAAAAGGTTTCTATAGCGTCCGCTAAGTCTGCTTTGAAGACTGGGTCCAGCAATGAGTAGGGGGGAATCGCCACGTAAATGGGGGGATAGACTTTTTGGCATGGTGAGCACCAGTAAAAGAGGCGAATGGTCCGACAGAGTACGAGGGAGCACAGAGCATTCTCGCACTTGTTCTAAGAGAGACGTAGAGATCAGCCAGTAGTCTATACGAGTGTGGAGGTTATGATAAGCGGAATAATGTGTGTATCCTCCTCCAGCCGGGCTTCTCATTCTCCACACATCTCCCAAATCCATAACCATCATAGCACTCTCTAATGCTCTGGCCGCTGCAGTGGGCCGCCTCACCGGTCCCCCTGACCTATCCAAACTAGGGTTCCTGACTAGATTGAAATCCCCACCCCACAGGTACAATGCCTCCGGGTGCTTCTGAACTGTGTGTGCAAGTGTCGTGTAGAACTCCGGGGAGTCGTAATTGGGACCGTAGACATTGACTATAATTAACTCGGCGCCCTTCCCCTGACACTTGGATATCACAAACCGACCATCCCTGTCTGAGTCCAATAGGGCCATCTTGAAAGCTGACCTAGGGTTAACCCATGTCATCACCCCTCTGGCGTGCGTGGTGAAGCCCGAGACATTGATATTGTCCACTAGTCCTCTGCTGTGTAACAGCGCGCTATTTAATGGCAGGTGGGTCTCCTGTATCAAGGCTATGTCGATCTTCTGTCTATGTAAGTAGTGTAGCACCTTGCGTAACTTACGATGGTCGTTAAGCCCCCTAACGTTCCACGTGAGCGCTCTGAGGATTCTGGGGTCGCTAACGTGTTAACAGCGCCGTATCCTGCCATCACATTTAGTGCAATTCAATATGTGCTTCAACCTATGTGACCACTTCCAGTTACTCGCACCGTGAGACCAAAGACGTGTGACTTTAAACATTTGCAAAAACCAACTTTTCCCTACCCCCCTCTACCCCCCACCCACAACAGACCTCCCCAACTTGGTCGTGATGCATTACCTAGATCCCCCAATTACCCTCCCGCCGCCCCCGAAATCCAAATATTCTCCCCTTGTGTGTTGCACTCGTGGGCGGATGTTGCTCGTCCAAGTAGAGAGAACAGAGTGTGTAGCAATTCGCCCCCCGTGCACCGTCCGTGCATATTAATACCACCTCACAGCCCGAGAGTGTATATGCCTTAGCACCGTCAAGGAGCCCGTGTAGCGGCCCAACCCCCCCCCCAAGGCCCCCGCAATCCACTGGGCCCCCCAACTGTTCACAGCCACTTTGTCAGTATTGCCGCATGACCCAGAGGCACCCCCTACATCGGCAGCAAGTCACGCTCTCTCCCAACTACATTGCCAGGGACTGCAACGGCGACGCTACTGGGGGTCTCGACCATACCAACAGACACTTCTCACACATCAACTGGGGTGGGCCACCGCATGCTACCCCCGACATCTTACTTTACGTACTTAGAGCCGCCCCCCAGTCGCCCCCGTCCCACAACCATACTTATCATTTTAGCTGCAAAAAGTCGTATTTAGTCTTGGTCCTCCAGGGACCCCCCTGCCGCCTCATCGCTCAGATGCCGCTCTGGACTGCGACGACTTTCCTTGGACCAGTCTTTTAGAGCCTTCTGCAAGGTCTTTGGGTCAGTAAAAATATGGGAGCGGCCTTGTCTGTTGACTCGCAGCTTCGCCGGGTACAGCATGGCGTAGTCCACACCCATGTCTCGTAGTTGTTTTTTCATGGGAGCAAACTGGCGACGTGCCTCCTGCACCCGTATAGTGAAGTCTGGAAACAATGAGATCGCCGAACCTTCATAGGACAATGGCTGTTTTTCCCGTGCGAGTCTCAAAGCTGCGTCCCTGTCTCGATAGTTGAGCAGTTTTGCGATGATTGGCCGTGGTGGTGCCCCCGGTTGTGGGCGGGGTCCCAAGGAACGATGCGCTCTTTCCACCACGAACATGGCGGAGAATGCCCCCTCTCCCAGGAGCGTGACCAACAGTTTCTCCATAAAGTGTTCCATGTTACCCGTCTGGGTAGTTTCCGGAAGGCCTGTGATTCTGAGGTTGCAGCGACGGGAACGTGCTTCCAGGTCTTCTGTTTTATCTTGGAGCACGCGTAGGACCCTCCCAAGCTGCTTATGGTCAGTATCCAGCGTAGTTTGCGCTTCCTCCACCTCCGTGAGCCTCCGCTCCGACATGTCGAGGCGCTCAGTCTGCTTGTCTAAGCGCTCCCCATTCTGTCCATCCGATAGGAGAGGGCATCCATCTTTGAGCCCAGGGAGGTAATTCCACTTTGTAGGCTTTTTTCCATGGCTACCAACATCTCCCGGATATCTGAGCCAGTTTCCACAGCCGTGGGGGCCTGCATCCTGTCTGCATCTGCTGTGGTCGCGTCGTGCGATTTCGACCGCTTCTGGTCAAACGATAGCTTGGGCTGTGCCCTGTCCACTCTGCCCATGCTGACTCTCTACAGCGCCTCCCAGGTAGGGCCCCCCTATGCTCCCAACCGGCCACACCGCACTTCCGATGACTGTTGTGATTGTCGGGGGTTTCAGGTCAAATCAGTCCATACCGCGTTCTGGTCTGCAGTTGGGGTCCCCACCGCTCTCCTCCACCAGCACACTCCTCCACACCGGTGTCTCCCCAACAGGCTTTCACGTTTGCGCCAAGGTTAGACCCACCGATACGCCATTACCTGGGATGCGAATCCAGGCTGCAATTCTTAGATGCCTCCTCCTCCTCACCTCTATTCAGCACGATGCAGCAGCCGTCAACCTCGTCCCTCTTTGCAAGTGCTGAGGTGGTCTCCCCTTGTAGGTCCCAAATCTTAGGCACCACTCCCTGGGTCCCGTCAGGGACTAATCAGGATACAACCAGGAACGCCTTCTTGCCCATGGAGTGGATCTCTGTACCACCCACACCACTCCAGAGCGGTAGAGCCAGGTACGCCCGTTGGCGCCGCAATCCCAAGGCTGCTGCTCCACTTCAACCCCCACTGCCGCCAGTACCGTTGTCTGCGCCACTCTGACACCTCCGTTCTTCCCGGGCAGTGCTTTCAGCTCAAAATGTCCCAGGGGTCACAGGGCCTTCCAGACGTTCAGACTCGTTGCTGCCAGCAGAGCCGCATCCACCCCGGGTCCGCTCCGAGTCCCGAGGGGGGAGGGGCAGGACGCCCCGCGATAGAGGAAAATCAGCCCAGTATTACGGGCGCCAGCAACTCTCCGACCGCCCGCGATCGCCCTGCAGGCTCCGGTCACCAACACGTCTCCGTCCTTCCGCCCTCGCTCAGCGATTCCGCAGCGTGTCCGGCCGTACCGGAGCTGCCAGTCGAGCCGATTTAGAGGTGCGACGGACCAGCTCCTCCCGTCTCCGCTGGACGTCCGAGCCCGACCCCCGCCTCCGCGAGCAAACCCCAGTCCGGGGCTTCCGGCCCAGCGAGGCAAGCAGCGAGCAGGGCACGTATCTTCCCTCTCCCCGGTCGTAGACAAGCCGGAGTTCGCCCGCTGTGTCCCCCGGCACACTCCTACATGCAGGCCGCAGTAATTTAACAGATTTGCGCTGTGAGGCTGCCGGATAGTTAATGGATAGTAGGACGGCGTCACGGAGCTAAAGGCTCAAGCGGCCATCTTGGTCGCGAGCAAGCTCCGCCCCCCCACACTCATGCTACTTAACTCTTGGCATAGGCACTAGCCTTTCACCACCATGATGGTAGAGCTTTGGGCACCCTTCCCGGTCCAACAAAACCACAATCCTTGAGACAGGCCTATGTCATGGCGCACACGGATGACCAGTGCTCGCACATGACAAAAAATCATTACCAGGGTTCCAGACATCATTGTAGCTGTAGCAGTCAGGGCGGGGCGAACATCCATCACCATGCAAGGGACTTTTACACCCCAACACCAACAATCGCTCTACATCGAGACAACACCTACTTATCTGCCCCGTCTCCACCCCAGACATTCACAGTGCAAGCTGACCCCATTTCTGTTCTGTGACTCACCCAGCCATGAGGCCATGTGGCATAAGGTCCTCACTGACTAATTTAAGGTGTCAAAACAAAAGAGACTACCACCTAATGCATGCATGCATTTCATGTTACTGCTTAAAAGTGTTTCAAATCACATAGTTTATGGCATGCATCTCTGACAAAGCTGACAAAGTTGATGATGACAACACCACTTAAGCACTCACGAGACACATCAGCCTACATGCATACTGGACTTTAAAATGTTTGACTGTAAAGAACTCTGACATGAATTCATGGACTGCTTCCATGTATGCCTCTGCTTACTGGTTACTTCCTGCTCATTTGTGAACTCAGAGACAAATATATACAAGCAAATTGTACTATGCGACACATAGCTTCATCTTTATCACCCTAAGCAGTGCCTCCAAGCCTTCATCAAAATGTATAAATATGGCATACCCACAGGGATAATTCCAATACCAGCTACTAAACCAGTTGGCCAAGAGAAAGCAAAACAACCAAACATCATGGACAGCCCACTGTTAAAGACTGAGAACACCTGGCCTACCGAGATTGGTGTGCACTACTTTCACTTATCTCACAAGGCACTAGAGGTCCTATACAGACTCAGTGAGGTTAATGAAGTCAGTATCTGGTTTGTTCGGTGTGCTGGTGGTGTGCCATACCCTTTTCCTGTCTTGGTTCTTCAAACCTGGGAATTGTCATCTTCAAGGTAGCCATGGTAAGGAAGGGAATGAAGCAATGGCTTGTGTGGGTGTTTGGGAGGAACGAGAGGATGCCATGGTAGAGGCGGCACTTCATTGTGGTCATCCCCAATACATGATGGCTGACTCATGTTGCTCATTTTGTGTCTAGAGAGTATTAAAAATGCTATGAAAAGTTTTCCTCGTATTGCAAGGCGTTAGGATAATTTTCTCCAGCTGGAACTTTTGCTTCCATGCATTGGTTTTTGGAAAGAGTAAATGACACAACTAATGGCTCAAGAGGGCTGGCTGACAGCCCCTGCAGGGAAGATACATATATATACATATATATATATATATATATATATATATATATATATATATATATATATATATATGAAATCAACAAAGTGCCCTGAAGCATTGAGAGAGCACTCGACAATGCTCAGCCCTCCAGCCTGATCATGCAGCCTGCTCACATTCTCCGTCATCCGGTTACCACTGCCGATGCGTTTCAGGGCTCTCAGCCCCTTCTTCCTGGGCAAGAACAACACACCTGAAGCCTACATTATTTCATTTCCTGCTTTATTGAACACCAACCCCGCCTCCCGTGGGCATGTGATCCATACACTGTCCCTCGATGCATTCTGGGGCATGGAGTTTTGCATGCAGGTAGGCAATCCCCTTTAAGTAAGTTCAAGCGTGCGTTCCCAATTCAAATTACATTATTTCCTCTTAGTGAGTCACAGAGAACGAAGGGCAGGCTAATATGCATATTGAGCATTGTGCTGTCAAACGTCCCGAAAAGTTCCGAACCACAGCCTCACCCAGCTGGTGACTGGTGTCTTCTCCAGCTGACGATGGTGCTCTCCCCACGGCCGGGCTGCCGTGCGCAAGTATGAAATCAACAAAGTGCCCTGAAGCATTGAGAGAGCACTCGACAATGCTCAGCCCTCCAGCCTGATCATGCAGCCTGCTCACATTCTCCGTCATCCGGTTACCACTGCCGACGCGTTTCAGGGCTCTCAGCCCCTTCTTCCTGGGCAAGAACAACACACCTGAAGCCTGCATTATTTCATTTCCTGCTTTATTGAACACCAACCCCGCCTCCCGTGGGCATGTGATCCATACACTGTCCCTCGATGCATTCTGGGGCATGGAGTTTTGCATGCAGGTAGGCAATCCCCTTTAAGTAAGTTCAAGCGTGCGTTCCCAATTCAAATTACATTATTTCCTCTTAGTGAGTCACAGAGAACGAAGGGCAGGCTGCTGCTCCTTACATTGCCATCCCGTGAACAAGGGCGAGGACGCCCGAAACGCGTAGGGGAACTCTTGGCGAGACTGCACTTTTCCGCAAAGCTGTTTGTCACTGCTGCCTTGGCAATAAAGAAGTTTTACACGCCATGTGAGGCATCTTCAATGGAGGGACCTTTTTCGATTGGATATATTAGCGGCCGTCCCGGGTCGCGAAGATGCCCCCCTGCGGACGAGCAGGTCTGGCGCTGTCACGAAAACAGCGCCATTGGAATGGCGTGTATGTTGCCAAGGGTGGAATAGCAACAGGCAAACTACTGAGAGGTATGCAGCAACCCACTGGGGACTTTGAATCTTAAAAGGAGTGTGAGCAGCGGTACTCATTTACAAAAAGACTCGATGTACCAGAATGCAGTGTGCAGCCACGCCCAGCTGGGCAGGATTTAAATGAAAGCACGAGTGTAATCACGTTTTCCGCTGCTGCTCCTTACATTGCCATCCCGTGAACAAGGGCGAGGACGCCCGAAACGCGTAGGGGAACTCTTGGCGAGACTGCACTTTTCCGCAAAGCTGTTTGTCACTGCTGCCTTGGCAATAAAGAAGTTTTACACGCCATGTGAGGCATCTTCAATGGAGGGACCTTTTTCGATTGGATATATTAGCGGCCGTCCCGGGTCGCGAAGATGCCCCCTGCGGACGAGCAGGTCTGGCGCTGTCACGAAAACAGCGCCATTGGAATGGCGTGTATGTTGCCAAGGGTGGAATAGCAACAGGCAAACTACTGAGAGGTATGCAGCAACCCACTGGGGACTTTGAATCTTAAAAGGAGTGTGAGCAGCGGTACTCATTTACAAAAAGACTCGATGTACCAGAATGCAGTGTGCAGCCACGCCCAGCTGGGCAGGATTTAAATGAAAGCACGAGTGTAATCACGTTTTCCGCTGCTGCTCCTTACATTGCCATCCCGTGAACAAGGGCGAGGACGCCCGAAACGCTTAGGGGAACTCTTGGCGAGACTGCACTTTTCCGCAAAGCTGTTTGTCACTGCTGCCTTGGCAATAAAGAAGTTTTACACGCCATGTGAGGCATCTTCAATGGAGGGACCTTTTTCGATTGGATATATTAGCGGCCGTCCCGGGTCGCGAAGATGCCCCCCTGCGGACGAGCAGGTCTGGCGCTGTCACGAAAACAGCGCCATTGGAATGGCGTGTATGTTGCCAAGGGTGGAATAGCAACAGGCAAACTACTGAGAGGTATGCAGCAACCCACTGGGGACTTTGAATCTTAAAAGGAGTGTGAGCAGCGGTACTCATTTACAAAAAGACTCGATGTACCAGAATGCAGTGTGCAGCCACGCCCAGCTGGGCAGGATTTAAATGAAAGCACGAGTGTAATCACGTTTTCCGCTGCTGCTCCTTACATTGCCATCCCGTGAACAAGGGCGAGGACGCCCGAAACGCGTAGGGAACTCTTGGCGAGACTGCACTTTTCCGCAAAGCTGTTTGTCACTGCTGCCTTGGCAATAAAGAAGTTTTACACGCCATGTGAGGCATCTTCAATGGAGGGACCTTTTTCGATTGGATATATATATATATATATATATATATATATATATATATATATTTCTCCTTTTTAGCATTCTTCTCTCGAACACAAATCCGGCGGCACCAGGTAAACAGACAATTACTGCTTCATTTTCAGTTTTTTAGAAGTTCATTTTTATTTTCTTCTTCTTTCATGGCAAAAACACACAGCCAGTTCTGTTTTAAAGATCGGACCGACGCGTTTCGGCGATTTGCCTTCTACTGGGTCACTGTGAGTTCTACATTGTGCACTGTCCCTTCTCCATGTTGTTGACCCATGAATGACCACTAGAGCGATTCCCTTATGTTTTTCATTTTGTCAGCTATTCCCCACCATTTGTAATTCATCACATCACATTTGTAACATCCTCATTACATAGAATCAATATGTACATTTAATTTAAACAGTTTTTTCTTTTATTTATTCATTTTTAACCTTTTATTTCTCCCCTTGTATTTTTCTCCCTTTATATTTATTTTTCTTCTTTTTTTTTAAAACGTATTTTTAATTTCATTACCTCATTTTGTGGAGAAACAAACAAAATTAGACCTATATGCGAGCAATTAAAGTGACCCATACAATTTCTTAATTACATACGAGATATCCCTTTTGTATTAATCCTTTCATTCCTTGAAAGGGATATCATGTTTAAGAGATAGGTACAACAAGTCCAAGTACTACATTTCAATTGCCTTTCTTTGTTTTCGCTCCCTTATGTCTCTTATTTTTGGAGGTACTCAACTTTTCATTGTAAATGTACTCATTGCCATTTTATCCGTTTATTAATTCATCTTTTGATCAGTGTGGGTTTATCTAAAGAAAGTGCAAGTGCTAAAAGTGCATCGTGCACCCAGGGATCATTGTTCCTACCCTAGGTAGCAGCATGTTCTAAAGTGCAATTGTCATTTAAAGTGAAAAAGTGCATCTATATGAGATAAAGTGCTAATAGTTGTAAAGTGCATGGTGCTAAAGTGCCTAACTTTTAACCTCCTTCCCTTCAGTTCTGCTCGCAGTGTCATGATTTGTCTATAATATGAGAGAAAGTTATAAAACTTCTAAAAAATGTTTTTAAATGTACTACTCTGATTGACCTTCCGAATAATACAATATTTCAAATCCTCACACAGTACTAGTTGTTCTGTACATACATGCTTTCCTAGTATATTCAACATCTACGACTCTTCTTCAGTTCAAATGTTCACATTATTATAAGTGCACAAATAGTTCCGCATCCTTGTTATGGCTCCAGGGTGTCTCCGTCCCCATCAATAAAATCAATCGGGATTCTTGTTTGCGTAATTCATTCTCCCGATTTCCGCCTCTCGGGTGGGCCCTGATGTGTTTGATGCCCCAGTAAGAAAATGTTGATAGGGATCGATTATGCATCTGATCGAAGTGACAGGCTACTGGATAGGTTTTGTCCCCGTTTTTAATGGCTCTTATGTGCTGCAATATTCTCAGTTTCAATTTGTTTTTAGTACTCCCGATGTACAGTTTATTGCAGCCACATCTTAGTGCATAAATCACGGTTATCCATTCTCTAATGGGGATTGTGTGTCCGTCCATTGTGCGGTAGTTCTTGCTGTTAGTCCCATATTCACAGGCCTTACATGAATTACACTTCACAAAACCTTCCTGGTTCTTTGCTAACCATGATCCCATTCCCTGTGGGTTCTTTTTGTTGATGTAATGACTCGAGGTCAAGATATCTCACAAGGAGCGTACCTTTTTTGATGTGATTTGTGGGCCCTTTTCAAACATTTCAGTTAGATGTTCATCATTTTTCAGGGCACACCAATGCTTTTTGAGGACAAATGTCACGCTTGATTGTGCCAGATTATACTCCAGGAAAAGTCTTTTAACAGTGTTGTTATCTTTTTCTTCATGGGATTTTTGAGAGTAAAGAGATTCCTTTCTTGTTTTCTCTCCTGATCTACGTTTTGCATCCTCAAGAATGGTTATTGGGTATCCTCTCTGTCTAAACATTCTAAACAGTCTATCCACCTCCTCTTTGTACAGTTCCTCATTGGAGCATATCAGCATATCATCCTTGCTCTCAGCATTTGACTGTAGGGGATACTCCATTTCAGCGCAAATGGATGGCCACTGTTGGTGTGCAAGATGGAGTTACTTGCAGTCAGTTTTCTATGGATTCTTGTAGTCAGAGCATTCTCTTTGACCTCTAGTTCTACATCCAAAAAAGTGCAGTGATGCCGACTCCAGGCGTATGTGAATTGTAGGTTACACTCATTGATGTTCAATTTGGTAAGGAGATGTTCCAAATCCTTCTCACTGCCCTCCCACAATATAAAAAGGTCATCAATGAACCTTGTCCACATTGCTGCATTTTTTATAAGTTCATTATTTTCCTCAGCCCAAGCTACCTCCTTCTCCCACCACCCCATGAAGAGATTCGCGTAGGTGGGGGCGAAGGAGGTGCCCATTGCTGTTCCCTGTTCCTGTTTATAGAATTTTCCATCAAATGTGAAAATGTTATGTGTGAGGCAGTACTCCAACATATCCAACAACATGTGAGTGTGCTCCAGCCATTCCACAGGTCGGTCTCTTAAGAAACTTGTGCATGCACGTATTCCTTTTTCATGCTCAATTGAAGTATACAATGACACGACTGTAGGAGAGTAGGATCTGCATCTTATGGTTACCCCCACTTTTTGCTGGTGTATCACTGTTTTTTTTACTTTAGTCTGGCTTGGGCCCTGCTATCCAGGACCCCAGCCTAGCTGCTTCCTCTCTAAATTGATTCCCTGTACCTTAAGTACACTTCAGATTGGATTCTGGGGTGCCCTCATAAGTCCTTAGTATATGGTATACTATGTCCCCAGGGCATAGGCACCCCAGAGGCCTACCAGGGGTTGAAGCATGTATTGTGCCACCCCTGGAAGGCCCTCCAAAATGACACCACAGGACTGCTACTGCAGCCTGAGTAAGGTGGTGCATGCACCCCTTACAGAGATATAGGTTCACTATATCTCACCTAATACTGCACATAGAAACCTATCAGTCACCCCTATGGCAGGCCTTATCAATCCTGAAGGCAGGGTGCTTGGTTTTATGTGAGAGGGTGCCCCTGCATGAGCAGAGCCCCTCTGCAGCCTTCGGAATCTCCTCTCCGGGGTTGTCTGTGGTGCAGCCTGACCATATACTCTTAAGTGCATTATATCTAAATGGTAAATGCTAACTTTGGGATGGCTGCACGGAAACATGTTGTGTTTGGTGTCAAACACCTTGGAATCGTACCCCCACACCAGTAACTGGTGTGGGAGTATGATCCCACCCTTCTAGAGGGAGAGACATGACAGCACCGGTATACCCGGTACCACCTAAACAGAGCCTGGCATCACAAAATGGATGCTGCAGCCACAGACACGAGTCTGGCCTCCTGCTGCTGACCGAAACTCCGGCAGGGGAGGCCTGGACAATAGGTTTCCTGTCACAGGGAGGTGTTACCACCTCCCAGACAGGCCTTAGTGGATTGGGGCTGGGTGGGTGCACTCCAAGAGTGCTTTGAAGTCCTGCACTGGGGGCACATTTGGTGTCCTCGTGCATACCCCAGTTCAAACCGGCTGCAGCCCCTGCTCTGGTGCGAAACTGGACAAAGGAAATGGGTGTAGCCACCCCACTTTCCAAACCCTCCCATAGGTGGGTCGCCAGAGTTAGTCCAACCCCTTTCTTTAGTATAAGTAAGGGAACCCTGGCAACAGGACTTTAGATATCCCTGGACGAAACTCTGCAACTGAATCCTGGAACTTCGACGCTCTACTCAAGACTAGAGGACTGAAGAAATCTCCTTGGGGTCAAGGAGTGACTCCCCTGCTTGGCAGGCACCAACAAAGCATTTGCCGGTCTGCATCTCCGAAGCTCCCGCCGGACTCCGAAGTACTTGCAGCCCAGGAAGAGGATTTCCAGACATCTCAGAGGCTGACCCGAGTTCCCAGCAAAGCTGAGACCCGCAGCCCTCGTGAGTAGCGTGGAACCGGAACTCCTAGTCACTGTGCACATTTGCTAGTGCATTGACTTCTCGACAACTCTTGAAGTCCTGCTTTGGGTTACTCGTAGCCCAGGCCCCGAGTACCATTTGCACTGAAGATTGTGAGCCTACACTCCACGAGTGTTCAGTGGGCCCGCTTCCTGCATTTCCGCTTAGGGCTCCTTTGCGATCCCTGGTCCGTCGACTGGTGGGTCCCTGTGAAGACAACTTTTCTTTGGGCCTTTCTGGTTGCTCCAGACGTGCCCTAACTCCCCACCAAGTGGTGAGTCCCTCAGACCTTGCTGGTCTGCTCCGAAGCATCTTTCTCCTTTCTGCATGGGTTGCTGTTGCCAAGGCTTGTTGTGTTCAATCCGGACACCAATGCTGCAGCACTCGATATCCTTTGTGGGACAGCTCGAATCCAGATCCTGGTTGTCGTCGACGCCTCATGGTCCTCGTGGCTGAAGAGTCAAGCTTCACCTCTTTCACCTGAAGCACCCGACATCGGTGGGCATTCGACTATCGTGCCCCTGGTCACTGGCAAGTGACCCAGACTCTGTCACCTCTGCTTTCAGGTTCTTCTCATCTCCGATCCAGGCTTAGATCTCTTCGGACACTTCGCATCTTCCCGGGAGCAGCACTTCGTGGCAGGCTGCCATTGAAAACGACGACGCGACCCGACACCATTTGACACCTATGCACCCGGATTCCCTGGGTGAGGTAACTCGAGTACTCCGGTGCTCCCGTGGGTGTTGACCCTAGAACTGTCTAAGTCCAAGAGGGTTTGGTCCTAGTCCATTTCTAAGTGTCCCTAAACTCTAAAACTCTTACCGCGACTTTCCCATAGACTTTAACGGAGCTCGCTGCTGTGTTCACACACTGCACACAGCCCCCGTGGGTCCCCTGTGTCACTACCTTGGGTGGTTCCTTGGGGTCCCAGCAATTCTACAGGCTCTAGGCCTTGTGTCTACTTAAGTCGTGGTTCTTATACCACTTTCTTAATATATGGTTTGGTACGCCCCTAGGGCTAATCGTATATTGTGCTAATCTACTGTGCTATTTGACTTGTAACTTGTGTACTTTGACCTCTAGCCTCATAAAGAGACTATTGGGTAGTGTTTAGTAATAAATACATATATTTTATATATATACCTGGTGTGGTTCTCCTTTCATTTGGTCATTCATGAGCTTATAACTGGTAAAACAAACAGCTTAACACTCCTTCAAGACTAGCCTGAAGGCTGCTCTCCATAGCTACCACTAGGATAGCTTTCAATAAAGGTTGTCTTTAAACCTATCATCAATAAAGGTCGTTTGGACTGGTGCAAGGTGCCCACTATAACTAGTGGACAGCATATGCCAGGCCAACTTCTCACAACGACGTCCATTTCACCATGATGTATTCTTTTTTCCATGGGATATTATCCAGTTTTCTCAAGAAGTCCGTACTGTCTCTTATATAGGAAGGGAGACTAATTACGTATTCCTGCAGAAATAGATCGAGGAACCTAGAACTGTTCTCTAGTAGAGATCCAATAGAACTAACTATTGGTCTCCCGGGTGGATTTACTGTGCACTTGTGAGTCTTTGGCAGCCGATAGAAGGTTGCCATTTTTGCATTCTCTGTATGAATGTATTTCAATTCTTCCCAGTCCAATAGACCTCCTTCAAACCATTCCCTTACTTTTAGGTGATACTGAGTTTCCATCATAGCCATCGGATTTGTCTTTAAGTGGGTGTAATGTTGTGGATTGCTCAATTGTCTTCGTGCCTCTGTTACATACGTCACCTGATCCATTAGGACAATATTCCCTCCTTTATCGGAGGGTTTGATGATGAGCGAGGGATTATTATTTAATTCGTTTACGTCTTTCCAGTCTCGTGCCGTGAAATTACCCTTTTTGTGGTCTGTTCTCCAGTTTCTTTGGATGTTATTCAAATCGTCGACTACCATCTCGTGAAAAAGGTCTAAGCGGTTTCCTGGTGGAAGTTGTGGACAGAACTTGCTCCCTAATTTGAGGCCACTTCCCACATGCTCGCTTGTTGTAAAGCCCATATCCTGTAGTCTTACGGTTGATTGCTCCGCAGTGGGTCCTACTGTTGATCTATCCACTGTTTGATTTGGTTGGTCCAGACTTTGGATACTCAATAGATCTGGGATATCTGCAATTTGGAACAGGGAGGGTCTAGTGGTTCCCATTGCTTCTTGCGCTCTTACTCTGTGCTTCATCTGATGGAATTTGTGTAGTTTCAATTTTCTTACATATTTGTAGATTTCAATTCTAGTGTCAACAAAGTCCGGACGAGATATCGAGCAGAATGTTAAACCCAGATTAAGCAATCGTAGTTGGTTCTTGTTTAGTGTCACAGATGAAATATTGACTACTAGGGGTTTTTGATTTACATTCATAATTTCATCATCTACTTTCGATTCCGATTCCTTCCTCGGCCTCTTCCTTTTGCCCCTTCTTGTTCTACGTCCTCTTTTGGTTGACCCTGCGGTGTTCGACCTCTCCCTCCTTGTCTCGTAGTCATTCGTAATAGCCGGAGTTCCTTGTGAAAATCCTGCTTATCTCTCGGTGCTTCATCCACACTGGACCCTGCATCTGAGCTTACTTCGCTTTCGCTAGGCACTGTTCGTATGACTGGGGCAGATCTTTCTTTAGCTCTCAAACTGTTGAATTTTTTAGCAAATGTATAGACTCGGCCATACTGGTAGTCTAGATATATATATATCTCTCACTCACCAGTAGTTAGTTATAGTTAGGACCCAGTTTCCATAGGAAAAGCGTTTTTTGACTTGCTTATATCTTTGGCATCGTTTGACGAATAGTCACAAAATTTTCCCTAAAAAAGTGTGCGGGTAATTCTAGTTGTGCATGGAAAGTTTCAGGGTGATTTGTCAGGCGGGGACCGAGTAAAAGGTGGGGTCAAAAAAAGTGTGGTGCCCATGTTTATTCCCATAGGGATTTTCAACATGACTACAGCCCGAACCGCTGGACGAAATTACACCAAATTTGGCAGAAAGCTGGGTCTGGTCCAGAACAAAGTGCTTTTTGTTGTTTGGTGTAAACCCATCCAGTACGTTTAGAGCTATTAAAAGAAATCCAAATCTGTATATATAGGGATGCAAAGGCTCTGCAAACCCTCCCGATCTCGTGCTGATATCTGATTGGCTGCCTATGCTTTAACCAAGAAGTGTTGGCAGCCATCTTGGGACTCAACTGCAGCCGAGTTCCCGAAAAAACGTTAAAGAAAAAAGAAAAGGGGGCAGGGTAGATATAACCTGACCCCGTAGCCCTGGAGTCCAGCCGGGACCCTGCCAGGGCAAAAAAGCACTTTAAAAAACAAACGTTTGCTGCGAAATCGTGACGAATCTGTGGCAAAAAGTTAAAAAAACAAGAGCGGTCTCCTGTGCTTGTATTTAATGAGGCTCCTGGGTGGGCCAGTTCCTGGGGGCATGCATACTTTATCAAATTAATGGAGGGGGACACAATCTGCCCCCCTCCAATGGCATTTTTTTGCCCCAGGGACCACCACCTCCCCGGGGCTACATAGATATATAGGGGGACCATGCGGACTCCCTCCTGGGCCCCTGGGTGCCACCACCTCCCAGGGGCATTTTTAAAAAAGGAGGGGGACCGCACAGACCCTCCCCTAGGGCTTTTAGAAGCCGCAGGAGCACCACCTTCCCGAGGATAAAATAAACAATATGGCAGGGGTCCGCGCGAACCCCCGGCCCCGGGAACTACCACCTCCACTGGCCAAATCCAAAATTTAAACATTGAGGGGGCCGAGTACCCTCCCCTTCTGGTCCATATATACGGCCAAGGGGGCCACCACCTCTCCTAGGTTAGCTCGTGCAGTACACCATATATGGCCCTGGGTACCGCCACCCTCCCAGGGCTGGCTCCTTCAATCTTCCAAGGAGCCCACCCTCGGGAGATAGCTGTTTGCTTTTGCTTGGCGGTAGCTGACAGCTCCCACCAAGCAAGAGCAAACACTCCACTACCAGCAAGCGGGAGCTGTCAAACCGCTCCCGCTTGCTGGAAGCAACGTTTTCATCTCCTACCCTGCCTGATGTCATGCGAGCAGGAAAAGAGATGAAAGTACTGCTCTCGCATGCAGGGAGGTGCTCCCTACATGCAAGAGCAATACTGGCTCCCGCAGGAGGCTAGGGGCCTGCTGGGACCGCGGGGGCCTTGAGGCTCCCGCGGTCCCAAATATGCTCACTGGGTGCCCTGGGTGAGACCAGGGCACCCAGAGAGACGTGGCCGGGCCCAAAGGAATTGGATCCCCAGGGCTGAAATGGGCAAAGGTCTTCCCGCCTTTTTCCACATTGATGGACAGCTTAACAAAAGGCCCTGGGTGTTTTTCCAGATGATTTTGGTGACGCATTATTGATGCAGAGGAATACAAGGGCATCTCCACCAAATAAAGAAGCACTTACTTCATTTAGTCAGGAGGAAGTTACCACTGTTTGGTGGAGATTCACCTCATTCTAGTCTCGTCTTTACGCAGCTGTAGTGCAGATTATGCCCAGGACATTTATCCAATGAGGTAAATCTTACTAATTATCCAGATGAAATTACTACAGTTTGGTAGACGTGTTCGGCAAAACTCGGGACTCTTCTGCGAAAAAATGAGGTTCCAATCTGGCCCTGGTGCGCATTTCACAGAAATTAAACCTCAATGGGAAGCACTTACAAATATAAACGTAGCAGGTGCCCCAGTTGAAGCTCCATTTCAGTAAAGCACAAACGCTCATAACTTCTTAGGCTTGGCGAAGGCAAATCAAATGTGTTTCCTCTCGTATTCCACGCTGAAAAACAATCTGAAATCCTTAATGGAGGTGAATCCATCGTGGATCTAATGGAGCGCAATCTGTAGTGACTGTGACAAGTGGTTTCTTTCTTGTCAACTTCTGGTGAGAGCAAAGTCCATGGTTCTCCCTGTAAAATACCTTAAGTATGGAAAGGCCCAAGATCTATAGCACCACTCACACACCCACTCACAGACACACACAGGCACTCACAACCCCACTCACAGACCCACACAGTCACTGACACAGCCTCTCACATACTCATAGTGCCACTTACAAACCCAGTCACAGACCCACACAGGCACTCACACCCAGTCACAGACCCACACAGCCACTCACACCCCCAGTCACAGACCCACACAGGCACTCACACATCCACTCACAGATCCACACAGCCACTCACACACCCACTTATAGACCCCTAGCCACTTACAGAGCCAGTCACAGACCCACACAGGCACTCACACACCCACTCACAGACCCATGCAGGCACTCACACACCCGCTCACAGAAGCACACAAGCACTCACACACCCACTCCCAGACCCACACAGCCAATTACACACCTACTCATAAACCCATAGTGCCACTCACAGACCCACAAAGGCACTCACACACCCACTGACAGTCCCACACAGGCACTCATACACCCACTCACAGACCCATACAGCCACTCAAACACCCACTCCCCGGCCTATACAGCACTTACACATCCATTCTCAAAGTGTGCATTGGGATGTCTGCTTGTGGGAATCTATAATCAAAGTCTATGTTCAGGTCTCGTCTCTTTTTGTTCATTTTGGCACGCATTCTTGAACCACCCAACAAGTACCAACTGTTCACTGAGAGACCATGAGGGCACGTTGTTGGCACTACATGAGCACATGCTATAGATTTACACACCATGAATTTAAAGTTTGTGGGGCATATTAGCAAGGAAGTGGCGATGAGAGGCGGTGGCCTCCTTGGCTTAACGCCTCTCATCGCCACTTCGGAAACGCTAGGCTGCACCATATTACCAATGATATGGTGCAGCCTGGCGTTTCCCCCTGCGATGGCGCTAAGTCTCACGCTTAACGCCATCGCAGGCACCCTTGTGCAAGGGTGTCTGCGAGCAGGGAGGTTTGTTTATGTACAGGAAGGTGTCCCTTCCTGTACATAAACAAACCCAAAATGCCATTTTGTAACTTACATGTGTGCTGCTTCATGCAGCACACATGTAAGTTACAAAATGGCATTTTTAAAAACAGGTTTGTTTATGTACAGGAAGGGACACCTTCCTGTACATAAACAAACCTTGGCATTTTGCTTTTTCCATGTGTGCTGCACAAGGCAGCACACATGGAAAAAGCAAACACGAGGAGAAATGAAGCATTTCTCCTCGTTTCGCCACCTTAAGACCAGGATTTTCCTGGTCTTAATTTCGGCGCTGCCACCTATTATCGCCTCTCTTGATAATAGGTGGCAGCGTCGAAGTGAATGGGTGTTGCGGTGGAACGCCCACCGCAACTCCCACTGCACGCCCCTTTCACGCTAATTTTAGCGTGAAAGGGGCCCTATTACCAAGGCAGCGTTAAGCCACTTAACGTGGCTTTTAGCCACGTTATGTGGTTTAACACTGCCTTGGTAATAGGGCGCTGACCCTATCGCCACCACAACGTCACAAAAAGTGACGTTGTGGTGGCGATAGGGGCTTGATAATATGCCCCTGTATCTTTTAGAGCTGGCCCCCACTTTGTTTGCTCATGAATGACTTTGAAGGTAGGATTTTGAAAAGCACCGGGTATTTTTTAACTTTAAAGATTTGGCAACATAATGCGCTGTGAATATACATTTTACTCCTTCTAAACCTCGAGCTCAAAATTCCAACCAGAGTGGATAAGTAATGCCTTGTACTCCGTGCCCAGCTCTTCATGAAACGGGGCGTGTGATATATAGACAGGAATGATGTCATTGGCCTGTGGGGATCAGCCTGCAGGGAGTCACCCTCCGATACTGATTACAGTCTCTTTCCTCTGAAAGATCTGCACTTTGCCAACATATATTAAAATGAAAACAAACTATGCTTTTTCTAATACATCACTTTTTAATGATGTGTGTACATTGCACTGATTATGATGTTGACATACATTTTAGGAATCTTACGTTCCATGTCAGCCGGTGTCTGAGATATAAACATGTTAGCTCACAAAACAATTTCTACTTTTGAAAAATATGTTTAAATTATATTTAACGTAATTGGCTAGCGTGGATGACTTCCATGGTACCATTTTCTCTCTGTCACACACATACATATATGTGCGAAAAAGATGGGCTCATGGAAGGTATCCACGTTAGCGAACTGTTTTACTATACTTAGGGGCCGATTCCGATCTCGGTCGGAGGCGCACTCAATACCATTCGGTCGGGAAAAAGCCATGCGAAAGCCTGTTTCCCGACCGAACCGTACGCGGGTCCGGCCGAGCGAGTACGATGCGACCCGCCGACCGACTCGTCCGGGCGACCCGGCCGCTCCGACCGACTCGTACCCGGATCGTACCGCTCCGACCGACTCGGTCGGACCCGATTCGCACCGCGCAATGGAGACGTTTTCCGGCCGGGTAAGTACGATGCGCACCTCGACCGCTCCGACCGACTCGCGCCGTCCGACTCGAACTCGCTGTCGGAGCCGTACTTTGGGGGTCCGTGTCGGACCCCCTGTACGCGTACCCGTGCGAGGCGCACACAGGGGGACCCATGGGTCCCCCTACCTGTGCGTGTACGCCGCGGAGCGCTCGCGGCGTACTCGCTGTAGGGGGCGCCCTTGTCCGCCTCGCACCCATTGAGGCAATGGGAGCCCGCGTACGCGTTGTACGACCGGCTCCCATTGAGTTCAATGGGAGTCCGACCCGACTCGTGTCCGATAACATACGGACGCATCGGACTCGTTCGGTCGGACTGCACGGGTCCGATTCGGTCGGAAATCTCTCCGGGTCCGGCTCGGTCGGAGGAATTTCCGGCCCGAATCGGAATCGACCCCTTAATCTAGATAGACAGAGATAGCTAGATATCCAGACAGACAGACAGACAGACAGAGATAGCTATATAGATAGATAGATAGATAGATCGATAGATAGATAGATAGATAGATAGATAGATAGATAGATAGATAGATAGATAGATAGATAGATAGATAGATAGATAGATAGATAGATAGATAGATAGATAGATAGATAGATAGAACTCAGACCGGTGAGATGTTCCCTAATAGTACTTGCTTAATCAAGTGGTTTAATCAGAATGAGCCTGCTTTACCAAACTTTCTTGTGAGTATTAACGGCTTACTCCTGCCTTAGATATGAATTCCTCATGAATTTCTGAGAAAAAGACATGATTGGTCACGGAAAACATGTTTTCTCACAAG
The DNA here is from genome assembly GCA_963921515.1 of Calotriton arnoldi. NCBI lineage: Eukaryota > Metazoa > Chordata > Amphibia > Caudata > Salamandridae > Calotriton > Calotriton arnoldi. The sequence continues at coordinate 92,783 of CAWUFW010020943.1, forward strand.
AGTGATTCACAAAGCTTTCTCCCGCCTAGGAAATTGCACGAGTAAGTCACACGTTTGAAATAAAGGTATTCTCATGAATTGTCTTGTTAAGCAGGGCTGGGAATTCTGGAGGAATTCACACCAAAGACAGCTCAAAAATAAGATTTGTGAATCGGATCTGTAGTGTCCTCCACATATACTTTTTTGCACATCTGAGTTAAACTTAGGTGCACAGAAAAGTAATCTGCAAGCGTAAATTCCCACATTCTGTTTTTCTGCGGCACTAGGTTAAGGGGTAAGGGTGGTAAGCCCAGACTAAGTGAATATTGAGAAGGCAGTGAATACTAATTGGGTATTTATAAATCTTCACAATGGTTTTCACATTTAATTTCGCATTTAAAGTCAGTGATACTAAGGTTGGAATAACTGTATACGTTTCTTGTGAATGATTCTCAACCATTCCCAAGTGTCATGAGGCTGAAGGGGAAGGAGTTTCTCCTCAGTGAAACATAAATTCCCTCTGTGGAACATACAAAGCTGAACGTTTCTAAATTGAGGGTTAGGTCGATGCATGTAAATCTACGAATTGCGTAGATTTCGCTGCTCAATCCTGGGGATTATTGTGCAACCGCTGATTTGTGGAAATCTGCACCAATCAGAGGAGGAAATCTATGTTCAGAGAGTTCTTCATGTTAGTCCAAATCTTTGTAAATGAGGCCAGTGATGGTTAGGCATTTCGAAAGTGTGAAAGTGTAAAAATCTGCCCCGAATTGCACCGAGCTAACGAGCAAACTCAACTTCCATCACAAAAATGTAGATTTTATCCTCCGAGAATATTTTTAAAATATGTGGTCAAAAGTACATTTCACATAACAGTTTTCTAAAAAGTGATACGTTTAATAGAGCAACTCATGACATATTCCAATACTCTCGTGTTGTGCTTGTGGTAGCCTGACCGTTCCCAGGGAAGTTATGGGTTCACCAGCCCGTGAAACGTTAGAGCACACAGCCCACTGTTCAACACAATTTCTGGTTAAAATTCTAGAAATTCAAGCAGTTCAAAAAACCAAATTTCACATGTCCTGTCATTTTTCTTAGCATCTATCTATATTTCTACATTCCCTACATTTTTTCACTCTAAGGTAAAATAAAATACCACAAGCTCAGGCAGTAAACACCAGAGCCTGACAGATTTTACAAACGCATTGCAGCAGTGCTATCACTCAGGTTATTGGAGTTCTTATCAATTGGGGAGACAGATGAGTGACACCAATCTTACAGGCTGTAGTGATTTATCACTCAGATACTGGGCCAGTTTATGCACTATACCAATTTTAAATATCAATACAAGCTTTTCATGTTCTGTTGTGTTTCAGTAGTCTTAGTAGGCTAAGGCGCGCCTAAGGCAAGCCCGTCTGCGCCCGTCCGCGCCTGGACCGCGCCAAGTGCCAGAACCCCTGGGCCGTGAGCACCCCGCTCCAGCCTCGAGGACCGACGCCGCTACGATGCCACCACACTCCACGCTCTCAACCCCGGACGGACACACAACTGCTTCAAAGCCACCCCGAAACGCACTCATGGCCCCTTCAACTGCCGGAACTGCAGATACACCAGCCTCAGAGCCACCGAAGCGCCCGCCAAGAAGGACCTCAACCACCTCCGATGCATCCTACTGAACACCCGCTCCGCACGCAAACACGCCGTCGAGCTCTGGGACCTGCTCGACACATCATCACCAGACGTCGCCTTCCTGACAGAGACCTGGATGAATGACTCCTCCGCACCCGACATCGCCATAGCCATCCCAGACGGCTATAAGATCACCCGCAGAGACCGCGTCAACGGAGTAGGAGGAGGAATCGCCATCGTCCACAAGAACTCCATCAGGGTCTCGACCAGCACCGACGACCTTCTCTGCACCGCCGAACACATGCACTTCCAGATCCTCACGGACCCCAACACCACCCTTAGAGGCACCCTTGTCTACAGACCCCCTGGGCCCCGACCCCAGTTCAGCGACTCCATCGCCGACTTCATCAGCACGCACACCCTGACCTCCACCGACTACATCCTCCTCGGAGACCTGAACTTTCACCTGGAGAACAACAACGACAGCAACTCCACCACCCTGATCGACAACCTCGCCAACCTCGGACTGAGACAGCTCGTCACAACACTGACTCATTCCGCCGGCCACACGCTCGACCCCGTCTTCTCCTCAAGCTCCCACGTCTCCTTCAGCCACACCAAGGAACTCCTCTGGACCGACCACCGCTGCATCCACTTCACCTTCCAGAAACCCACCACACACCACCGCACCCAACAGATCCCACGCCGCTGCTGGAGCAAAGTCACCGAAGACCAACTACGGGCAAACCTCGCTCTCAGCCCCCTCCGACCCATCCAACACCGACGACGCTGCCTGCAACCTCAGACGATGGATAGACGACTGTGCCAACACCCTCGCCCTGCTGAAAAAACTCACCTACAGCGACACCACCAAAAGAGCCAGTTGGTTCACCCCGGAACTCCTAGCTTCCAAGCGTACCTGCCGGAAACTAGAGAAGAAATGGCACAGTGATAAGACACTGGACAGCCACGCAGCCCACAAAGACGCCATCCGTAACCACCACCACCTCATCAGGTCCGCCAAGAGAATCTCCTTCAAAGACCGCCTCGACAACAACGCACACAACAGCAAGGAGCTCTTCAACATCGTGAAGGAACTCTCCAACCCCAGCTCCAACACAAACGACATCCCGCCGTCGCAAGCCCTGTGCGATTCCCTCGCCACCTTCTTCCACCGCAAGATCGCCGACATCCACGACAGCTTCAACACCCAGACAGCCCCTACTAAGATAGATACACCAGACCCGCCGCACACCATCGACCATGACCCCTTGCCAGCCTGGGCCAGCGTGAACATCGATGACACCATCAAGACCATGAGCACAATACACTCCGGCTCCCCGTCAGACCCTTTCCCGCACCACATCTTCAACAAAGCCAGCAGCTCCATCGCACCCCACCTGTGCAACGTTATCAATCTCTCCTTCGAGACTGCGACCTTCCCAGAGAGCTGGAAACACGCAGAGATCAACGCCCTACTCAAAAAACCCAAGGCGGACCCGAGAGACCTCAAGAACTTCCGGCCCATCTCCCTGCTTCCGTTCCCAGCCAAGGTCATCGAGAAGATCGTCAACAAACAGCTAACCCAATACCTCGAAGAAAACAGCATCCTGGACCCATCCCAATCAGGGTTCCGCAGCAACCACAGCACTGAGACTGCCCTCATCGCCGCCACCGACGACATCAGGACCCTGCTGGACAACGGTGAGACCGCAGCCCTCATCCTGCTGGACCTCTCCGCCGCCTTCGACGCTGTCTGCCACCGCACTCTACGCGCACGGCTCCACGACGCAGGGATCCGAGACAAGGCCCTGGAATGGACCACCTCCTTCCTCGACAGCAGAACCCAGAGAGTCCGCCTCCCACCTTTCCGATCCGAAGCCTCCGAGATCATCTGCGGCGTACCCCAGGGATCTTCCCTCAGCCCAACGCTGTTCAACATCTACATGGCCCCGCTCGCACGCATCGCCAGACAGCACGACCTCAACATTATCTCCTACGCCGACGACACTCAACTGATCCTCTCCCTCACCAAGGATCCCCTCGCCGCCAAATCCAATCTACATGAAGGAATGAAGGCCGTCGCCGATTGGATGAAGATCAGCCGACTAAAGCTGAACACGGACAAGACAGAGGTCCTCATCCTCGGCTCCAACCCCTCAGCCTGGGACGACTCCTGGTGGCCAACGACGCTAGGAGCAGCCCCGACACCCACCGACCACGCACGCATCCTGGGAGTCATCCTCGACTCAACGCTCTCCATGACCAAGCAAGTCAACGCAGTTTCCTCCTCCTGCTTCAACACCCTCCGCATGCTTTGCAAGATCTACAGGTGGATCCCGACAGATACAAGAAGAACAGTCACCCAGGCCCTCGTCAGTAGCAGACTCGACTATGGGAACGCCCTCTACGCGGGAGCCCCGGCCAAGCTCATCAAGCGACTGCAACGCATACAAAACGCCTCCGCACGCCTGATCCTCGACGTACCACGCCACAGCCACATCACCCCCCACCTGAGGAACCTGCACTGGCTCCCCGTCAACAGGAGAATCTCCTTCAAACTCCTCATCCACGCACACAAGGCACTCCACAAGACTGGCCCAGCCTACCTCAACAGACGACTCTTCTTCTACGTCCCCAACCGCCAGCTCCGCTCCGCCGACCTCTCCCTCGCCACCGTCCCTCGCATTCGAAGAACAACCACCGGCGGCAAATCCTTCTCACACCTCGCCGCCAAGACCTTGAACACCCTTCCACTAAGCCTACGACAGACCCAAGACCTGCTGACCTTCAGGAGGCTACTCAAGACCTGGCTGTTCGTCCAGTAGCAGCACCCCCCCCTTTTTTCTCCCCAGCGCCTTGAGACCCTCGCTGGTAAGTAGTGCGCTCTACAAATTCTGTGATTGATTGATTGATTGATTAGAGTGCACTGTCTCTCATCTGTATGTCCCTACAACACAGTACTCTGCTGGGGATGCCTCAGCACACAATTTTGGGATTACCATTACAGACTGGCAAGTGAGTCATCCTGTGATTACATGTTCTGGGCATTATGCTGTGGTCCATATCTGGGTGGTGGCAGTGTCATGCTCAATAAACTGTGGGGATAAACTCAGTTCTCCAAAACAAAAGCTTAACATTTTCTTGTGAAAAAAATAATTTTGTCCTGAAATAACATCGTTTCATTTCTACCAAATACCTATTTTGTGCCTAAACATACGCTTGTCATTTTCATTAAATACTCGTGTGTATTGCTGCCGCTAATGGATAGATTTTGCCTTGTATCCCCGTGTTGCACCATGTGATTGATGCCCATAATATGCTAAGATTTACCACAATTATGGCAAAGCCAGCATTATATGAGATATAGGTTCCATCATGCCATGAAAGCCCACAGTATACCAAGGATGACCATCATTAAGCCAGGGCCAGCATTATAACAGGGTTAGGTACCATAATACCGTGAACACCCACAATAAACCAAGAATGGCCATCATTATGCCGGGGCCAGATTTATATTAGGGGAGGACACAACTGAGCAATAGATGCAAACGAGATGCCAGCAATTCCCTTCATTATGCCAAGGCCAACATATCAGGAATGCGTACAACATATTCAAACTGTCACACATGTGTAGATGTGTACACAAGCATGTACACACAAAACTACTTGGACACACATATGCACGGGTTCAATGCAGCAGTATGAAAGATTTATTCAGATATTTACATTGAATAGGCCTGCTACACATCATTATGCACTGTTTGCCTTACATCTCACTCATGCTACTTTCTCAGCTACCAGATCGCATATCATCGCAGGCATAGTGTTGCACTAACAGAGCGCTCGACAGCGCAACGCCTGTAATACAGTCAATGCTGGTTGGCTGTATTCCAACCTGTATTACAACTCCACTCTTAATATAATGCAGGGCCTACTATTGGTTTTGAAAGCTGATTTACAACTCTCCGCTAGAGAGTGGTTGTCTGGGGCTTTTAAGGCCAAACTCTCAAACATAGATCTATGCATCTCTATTGCAAACATTTCAAATGCTACATGTCTGATTGGGTAAGTGTGGATATCTGACCTATCAGACATGCAGAGTTTGTTTTGTCTGTTTATCCTGTCACTACAAAGGTCTGGATCTATGTAGCAGTGCCGTGCTGTAGAACTTCAGAGTGACAGAGGGAAACTAGATGGGACTCTGACTGAAAGCCCTCACAATCAAGATGACCCTGACAGCCTAAACTGGAGATGTTTGATTTAATGTGGCATTATGATGTAATGACAATGAGAAGGTGAGTGAAATGAGAGATACATACCCCAACCAGATATGAGGCTGATCCCACTGAGGAGAGTACAAAGGGGTCTTTCCTCGTCAAAACAATTGACATAAATGGCACATTTTGCAACACAATTTTGAAAGCTATATGTGAAACAGGCCATAGCAATACTTCTATTACAATACCAAATGATGTGCCTCAGATATGTCACACAACACGAAGCACGTACTCAAACTGACATACGTGAAAAATATTTTCCTACCATGGAGTTACAATATATCAGTCTGGCAGCACATAACTGTCACTCCTTAGCACATGAGGGAACTGACAACATGGTAGTGCAAGAATGAGCTTGGTATGGGCTCTCGGGTCCCCTATTGACTCAATTTTGGGCACATATCGGCTTCTTGAGTACTTGGTCAGAGTCCCTCGTTGTCCCAATCTTTACGAGGAGAGTTCGCTCTTCACCAGCCTGCTATGGCCTAATCTCATTGCTCCACTCCGTTGTGAAAGTGGCAGGCCGCATTATTTTGTTCAGATTAGAAGCCTGGGCTGCAGATCATTGGATTCTTTCAGGTTTGCAAATATGGGGGCAGATTTACAAGAAAGTGACGCATCTGTAGAGATGCGTCACTTTACCTGCGCCACCCTGAGAAACCCTTGCGCCACCATGGATGCGCCGTATTTACAATACGGCGCACCATGGCGCAAGGATTGACAGATGCGTCAGAAATTCTGACGCATCTGTTGGCGAAAAAGTCACGTATTGCTGGAGTCGTGTCGCAAGCACGTCGCAACTTCAGCAATACATGGGGAAGCCTATCCTCATTGTGCTGCGTCACTCCTTACGCCTGCTCCGAGCAGGCATAAGGTTTTGACGCAGTGGCGTCCTAGAAGTGACGCAGTGCAATCTTGTAGATTTCACTGCGTCACTTCTACGAGGCTTTTATGCGTGGGAACGCCCACCCTAGCATACATTATACCTGACGCAGGGCTTTACAACGTGACGCATCTGCCTAGATGAGTCACGTTGTAAATAGGCCGGATTTTTACACCGCCGCTGCGTCACAAAAAGTGACGCAACAGCGGCGCAAAAATGACGTAAGGGGCTTGTAAATCTGCCGCATGGTTTTTAAAGAGGGCTCGGGACAATTGAACAGGGTCTTAATTTGAACCTTCTAATTGGTGAATATACCAAGATCAAGGGGAGTAGTTTGTTCTTAGCTTTTATTGATTTATACAGCACATTCAACTGCGTTATGCATGATACATTGTGGATAATTATGATGGAGCTTGGTGTGGACCCACCTATCATCCAGTTTTTGAGAGTGTTGTATTCAGGGGCAGGGCTAAGGTTCAATATGGGCTGAGGGGGGAATGCACTAATTCCTTTGGTGTAAAGAGAGACGTTAAGCAGGGGTGCATACTCGCTACTTTCCAGTTTATATTATATATTAATAACCTAGGTAAAGTTCTATCAGGGAACTGTATGGACCTCCCCCAAATCAGCCATCTTTCGATTTCTGGGTCTCCTGTATGCCGATGACGCCATTTTAATGGCGCACACACCCCGGGCCCTGCAGAGGATTTTATCTTGTTTTGTAGCTTATATGCAAGAGCAAGGGCTTCTAGTTAATATAGGGGAAACCTTTATTATGAAGTGCAGTAAGAGGCATGTTAAGTGCCGTGATATTTTGATTCATGACACCAAGGTTAATTTTACTAATAACTTTTCATATCTGGGTATCATGTTTGATATAGATGGAACCTGGAAACTGGCGATTAACACTAGAAAGCTAAACTTTATTAAGGCTATCACTGCGCTTACGAACTTCGCAACTAAACTAGGGAGGAAGCCAATCAAGGAAATGTTAACCATTTATACGGCGAAGTGCTTGTCTGCTGCCTCATATGGGGCAGGGGTGTGGCTTAATGCTGACTGCCAACCTCTTCAAATGGTGGAAAATTAATTCCTTAGGAAACCTTTGTCCGTTCCCCAAAGTAGTCCGGTGGTAATTTGCCTCTCAGAACTAGGGGTCCCCTTCCTATGTGATACCCTGAGATCTCAACCAATTCTCCTCTGGCATAAACTCTGGACCTCAGAGCCCACCACCTTTAGGTGTGAGATCATTAAAGACTGCCTCAAATCATCCTCTCATTGACAAATGCCCGGGTTGAATTATGTTAAAAATCTTTGTTTGGACCTGGGGCACCCTGAGTATTTTAACTCTCCTGAAACATTGATGGCGATTACTAAAAAAGTTCTGAAAGAGGGCTTGTCTCTCCTTGTTTGAAGTCATATATTGACCACAGATTTGTTAAAACCTCGTGTTCTAAAAAATCAGATGATGTTGATGACTTATGAGATACAGCCATACCTTTACCTCGTACAGAACCCTAGACATATATTTCTCCTAACTTGAGTTAGGATGGATATTGTTCATCGTCTGATTACTTTTCCCTCTGTTAATGATTGATTCGATCAAGTATTTTTGACCAAACTACAATGCATGGAGTTCTATTCTGTACATTTTACAAAGCTTGAAGAAGAGAAACTTAGCATCTTGTTTGCGAGAATACAAATGTATAATGTCATCCGGCATACTTATTTTTACAGTCTTTGCCCTCGCCTCCAATTTGTTGTATCATGTCTATATATCTATTACTTGTGATCAATCAGAGGAAACTTCTATCTGTCTGCAATGATTATGTTATACTAGGCTGAATGCGTTCTGAAATGTATTAACTTATAATGGCACCATTGTATATATTCAGTATTTTTATGTCCTTTTTTAATCCTGTTTAACTTGTTATACATTGCGTATAGCTTTTATAATTTTACTACAGAATTTAATAAAGCTTATTTTGACTTGACTTAGGTATGTAAGAGATAGCACAACAGCAAAAGCTTAGTAGGCAGTACCTGGCACACATAGGTGCACAGGTTTTGTGTTAGAGCATGGCTGACCAGGACTAGTAATAGTTGACCGACTCATTTGAATGCGAGTGAGATTGGAGCAGCATAATGCTAATGCTCCAGAATTGTACTAATCGCATTCTAATTGAAAAACTGATATATTAATTTGTGTGTTGGCGTATATACATCGTATTGCATTAATCAAGTAAAGTGTGATCACATGCCTCACTGTGAGTAAGCCTTAAGGTTGACCAAACTCCTTTTAAACGTCTCTCATATTTTGAATGGAATGTTCTTGTTGAGCTATTCTCATGTTTTCCTTCAATTGCAGATGTAGGAAGGTAGGATCCTTCTGCATGGTTACCCCCAATTTATGTCTGGTGCCTAAGCTGGTTTTGACTAGTCTGACTGGAATCCTGCTAATCAGGACCCCAGTCTATCTGCTTTCTCCCTTAAATTGTTATGTTCAGTACTTAGGTACATCCCAGATTGGATACTGGGGTACCCTTATAAGACCCTAGTATATCATACACATGTACACAGGGCATAGGTACCCCAGAGGCCTCCCATGGGCTGAAGCATGTATTATGCCACCCATGAGAGACCATTCAAAATGGAACTACAGGCCTGCCATTGCAGCCTGTGTAAGTTGCTGCTTGCACCACTTACTAAAGATATAGGTTTACTATATCTAAGGGTCACTGCACTTAAAACCTCAGTCACCCCAATAGCAGGCCTTAGCAATCCTGAAGGCAGGGTGCTTGGTTCTAAGTGAGAGGGTGCCCCTGCATGAACAGGACACCCCTGCAGCCTACAGAGTCCATTCTCCCGGGTTGTCAGTGAAGCAGCCTTATACTATATAGAGGGGCACCACATAATTACGTGATGACCATCTCGAAAACGGCTGCAACGAATCCTATCATGTTTGGTATCAAACTAGTTGGAATCATACCCCCACACAGTAAACTATGTGGGAGGTATGATTCCAAGCACTGGAAGAGCCCTTCGTTAGGCTCTCCATGTCCCCGGAACCAGTCTTCTAGACCAGGACAGCACAAAATGGTTGCTGCCGACCAGAGACACGATTCTGCCTTCCTGCTGCTGAGCCAAGCTTGAGCAAGGGAAGGCAGAACAATAGGCATCCTGTCACAGGGAGGTGTGACCACCTCCCAGACAGGATTTAGTGTATTGGGACCGGGTGGGTGCGCTTGCCAGCGCCACTAAGTCTGCATGAGGGGCACATTTGGTGTCCCCGTGCATAGTCCAGTTCAAACCAGTCCTGGGAGCCATTGTCTCTCTCTGGCGTGAAACTGGACAAAGGACATGGTAGTAACCTCCCCCCTGTCCAGACCCTGGGAGAGTCCCCTGAATCATCCCAACCCTTTCCCTAGGGTACTTAAGGGCTTACCTGGGTGTAGGTCCCTAGATTCGTTGTGGGATAAGATTCAGATCATACACCACTTCTTCTTCTACCGTCTGGACACTCTGGATTTCGCTGGACTTTGTTTGGGCTCGACTTCGTCCCCCTTCCAGTCTGCTGCATTGTCTGTGCCTCTGCACCATACAGGAACCTTCCAAGGCCTGTGGGCATCAAAGACACCTGAAGGAATCTCCCTTTGAGTGAAAGAGTCACTTCCCTGCATCCGCAGGCACCACAACTAAGTCGACCGGTCTGCTGATCCTGAGCTCCTCCGGACTCCAAAGGCTCTGCAACACAGGTGGTGGTTTTTCACAGCTCCAGAGGCCTGCCCTGCCCTCTCACCAAGTTTGAGGCCAGTATCCCTCGTGGGGGGTTGCAATAACTGAATCCCTGTGCGCCAGGTCAACTTGCAGTTGCAAAGGCTTGTTGACTTCCTTCAAGAAGATCTTTGGGCTTCAAGTAGCCCCAACCTCGAGCACCTCCAGTAACTAGAATCTTGGGCCACACCGCATCGTGTACATAGTGGCCTGCATCTTTTCGTGAGCTGCTTGAGTCCTCTCGCAACTCCAGTGCCTCCGGCCTGTGGGTCCATTTGAGGGCCACCTTTACTTCTCTTGGGCTCCCCTGATTGCTCGGGCCTGCCCTGACTCCCCTGCCTTTGGTGAGTCCCCTGGACCTTGTGGGTCCCGACATTAATCCTTCTTCAATCCCTGCATTGGTTGCATTTGCCAAGGCTTGCTGTTGCTCCCGCCGGACACCGACCCCTCAGCACTAGACATCCTTCGTGGGACAGCTCATGCATGGCTCCTGGTTCTTATCAGCGCTGCCTGGTTCTCACAGCTGCAAGGTCAAGGTCATCGTCATCCATCCTGCAACACCCGACATCGGAGGGCATTCGTCTTCCAAGTCTCATGGTCACTCCTGAGTGAGTGACATAGGTTCTGTCCCCTCTGCTTGCAGGTACCCCTCACCTAGAATACACTTTCGGATTCCACCGGACACTTTCTCCTTCAGCAGCAGCAGCAGCACTTTCCTGAAGTCCTCCATTGGGTTCGACGGCGGTTTCCGACACCACTTCACACGTATGCACCCGGCTTCCCTGGTTATTTCGCCTACCCATGGTGCTGAGCTTCATGTTTGAACACCTCGGCCTATATGCCACCCAAATATAGAATCAAAAACTTAGCAGGCCAAGGCACTGGCCTATTGGTAGCTTGCATACCTAAGCATGTATGAAAACATGGCTGCTCAAGTTCGATGGTAGACAGCAGGCTCCCAGCAGTTGGACAAAGGACAGGAATAAGAGCATAACAGTCCAACTCTAGATGCTGGTAGTTCATGCATCTTGCCGTAGGCACAAGGTGTAAGTGGATGAGATATCTTGAAGAGGGTCATGCCCGTCATCTCTGTAAACACACTCAAGCACCTCCAGATCTATCTTCTGCTTGCAAGGGTTCCCTTCTCATGCCATGATCCTCCAACCTGGCTCCTCTTGCATCCATGGCGGTGCCAGGTTCACTGCTATGCTGCAGGGAGCTAGAGCCGGCATGACACCTGTAGTCAGAAGACTTCAGGACAGAAATTGTTTGCCTTCCTCTGAAGCCAGTCATTGTTTTATATACTGCTTCCTTCTGTGGTTACGGACCATACCAGTGGCAAGAAGCATTCAAAATTAAATATTGATTAGACTTAGTAGCAAAGTGTTATCTGGGGCTGATTTCTGCTATCCTGTTGCCTCAAGCCAAAATACTTACTGGCCTCAGCAGCAGATGACATCTGCTGTCCTTGACTCCTCTGACTCCAGGTGTCCATTAATCTCTTGTTGTAGTAGGACACTGAAGAATCAAAGTTGTGCAAGAGAGTCCATTTTCATGCAATTTTTCTCTCTAGGTGTTTTCTGCAAGGCAGTGGCCCTACTATATCACCCACACCGATTGCCTCCTGATTCTAGGCCAGCCAATACTGCTATGTTAATTTTTAATTTAAATAACCCTTTTCGCAGCCTTTCCAATCAGCCTTAACCAGTCATCAATCGGACTGGCAATGGCACTATCGGTACCCTCGGAGGCAAGTCCAATCAATATTTTGAAAAGTAGACTGCCAACTGCAGTGCAGCCAGAAACATTTGCCTCCTTCTCTTCCCATCAACACACCTACCTATGCAGCCACCAGTGCAACTTCTAAGTGCTCCCTAATATTAATAATAATGATAATAATAAAAATAACCCACTTGCATAGGGAATGGCTGCCTCTGAAGAGGTGTTTCGGCACTAAGCAACGTAAACAAAACAGAAGGCACCAGGGAAATAATGCAATCTGAGGATTAATCCCAGGGGAATAATGCAGTCTGAGATTAATCAAAAAAGAAGATAAATTCTGATGGAGCTCTTCTCAGAGTGAGGGGCAGGACATTCCATATTGTGGGTGCTAGGAGTGTGAAAGATCTACCTCTCCATCTAACTTTGCGTACTTTTGAGGCTTGAAGCAGCAGAAGATTGTTAGATCTAATAGATCTAGTTTGATAGTAAGGCCTGGGCCTTTTCCATATATAAAGATCTCCTTTCTGAAGAAAAGTTCTATAACAAAAAACTAGAGCTTTAAATTTGATCTGTTTAGTAAATTGTAACCAGTGCAGTTGTTTTAGGTGAAGAGTCCTCTATTGTCAGATGGGGATTTTTAGAATCAATCTGGCTGTGGCCTATGAATCAGATAGGCAGGGATACCCAAGTACAAGATGTTGGAATAGTCCAGCCTGAATGTAACCATGGCATGAACAATGGTTTTCCACGTGTAGTCTGAGACTCAATTAAGCATTTTTTTTTCGATTTAAGTTTGGCAAAGAGATGAAACATTCTGAATTTGAGGCGCAAAACAAAGATCAGTGTCAAATTTTATTGCAGGGTTCCTCGCTGTGGAGGTGAAAGTGTGGGGTAGACCTAGTTCTTCGGGTCACCAGCACCTTGACTAAGGTATACAATTGGTTCCAAAAAAGAATTTCCATTTTGTCAGAGTTTAATTTTAGACAATTAGTCATCCATTCAGCTACTTCCCTTTAGCACCTTTTAAAGGTTATCAGGGTCTCTCCATTATCCATGTGGACAGTCAGAAGCAGCTGAGTATTATCTGCATACGAAATCACCTGTATACCACATGATTCAAAGTGCTTTGCCAATGGCTCCAGGTAGACATTGAGCAATGTGGGGCTCAAAGCTGATCCCTGCAGAACCCCATATCTTAATGGTTTAGAGGCTGATGTGTAAGAAGGAAAATAAAACACATAGATCTATCCTCAGCGACCAATTTAATCCAGTCAAAAATGTATCTTCCACAATCTGTCAACCAAAATGAAATGCGAAAAAAGTGTCATGGGCAGCTGACACATCTAAGAGAAGCCCCATAGTTGAGGAGCCCTGATCCAGATTAGATCTGATGAATTCTGTCACTTCCAAAATGGCTAACTCCATGCTGAAACCAGGCTGAAAGCCGACTTGAGATCCATGCAAAAGATTGTTAGAGTCAAGGAAATGAGATAGTTGTTGGGTAACAAATCTCTTAAGAATATTAGAAATTGCAGGCAGGAGTGAAATTGTTCTGAAGTTGCTCAAAACTGCCAGGTATGCTTTACGCTTCTTCAGCAAAGGAAGCAATTATGCTTTTTTCCAGCTCACAGGCACTGTGGAGGTTATCAGAGAAATATTCAAGGAGTGATTAAGTAGTGGATTACTTGTAGCAGACACCAAATTTAACATACGAAAAGGGCAAGGGTAAAGGGGACCCAGACTTACACTTAGAAAGTTCCTTCGTAGATGCCTCAAGAGATATAGTATTGAAAACAAATAATTGGGGGCCTAGGTCTGTGCTAACCTCGTCTGAACTAAAAAGAGGAACATCACCTGTGAATTTAGAGTTGATAATCTCAATTTTTACATAGAAAAACTCAGACAGGCCATTTCAAAGAAGGGATAACTTTGTTTTGTGTAACAGCAGGGAAGCAAAAAGATTGAACAATTTTGGAAATTTCATGTGAGGTATTAGAGGCTGAAGAAATTTACATTGAGAAGTATTTGCCTTGTGCCTTACGCATTCATTTGCGGAATTTCCTTAGCGCTAATTTATAGCTATTTTTTGCATCAGAATTGTAAGAATTGCTCCATTTTCTCTCGAGGGATTTACAGAAGCTTATTTCATTCCTCAGTGATGCTGAAAACCAAGGAGAGGTAGGTTTAGTCCTTTTCAGAAGGCAACTTTTGAGAGCAGCGATGCAATCTGAAGCATCTGTCATCCAGAGCCACATCTCGGTCTAGTGTGCCAGTTGTTTCAGATAAAGTGGAAATGAGGCAATAAAAAAGAAGAGACAGAGATTTTATGTCAAGCTCTAGACAATCTAGGTATCACCATTCGCAGCCCTCTCAGCTCAAGGATCTCTTGGATTTAGCCCGGGCTACTGTCCTCAGCCTTACTAAAGCAATGACTGGTCTGAGTGACATTGACTGGGCTCAGTGGCAGATGACACAGTCCTGTTCTATTCTGACTCTACTCACTCCAGGTGTACTGTTTTGTGCTCTAGCTGCAGATATAACCTAGAGGATGGAGTCGAGGACTTGACAGTATTTTCTCATGGTCATCTCTGCTTATATGCTGCTTCAGGTCTGTGGTCCAGTCCCCATCCAACTGAACTGGCATTCCCAAGAGGACATGAGCCAAGATCACAGCTCACATAACCTGAACCAACAGTGGAGCACCCAGTGTGACCTATCCCACACTCCATGAGTCATTAGCCAACAATACCACAGTCATTCACCCACCCACAACTCCCCTGTCAACCAGATGTATTTGAATAATGTTTAGCTAACCTCCAATCTCTCTCTTTGGTCTCTGATCAGTGTAATTCTGATAGATGAGGAGGTTGGACATGGTGTTGGTAATTGCACAACAGGCACACTCACTCGGTTCTGGGTGGGTACGTAGTTGCTTCCTGGTGCAGCACTCCATTGATCTGGCCTTCAGGTTCTGATGAGTGAGTCTTACTCAATCAGAATCATGTCTCATGCAAATAGGGAGAGAGCCAGGGCAGAGGGCGCCATGACATGGGCTTTCCCACTGTACCAGTGAATGGGTCACACACAAGCCAAAGTTAGACACTACTTCCAGATGCTTCATAAGGTGGCCACAGACAACAATGGAGCAGAGGACACAACCAACACAGGAACACAGGTAGAGTACAGCCCAAGCAACCAGGGGCCACATTATGTATTAGGGCGCACTTTTCCTGTTTGCGCCTGGTGCACCTTAAAACACGTGCGCCAAGCGCAAACAGAGAAAGTGTGCCCTATTACATAGAATGCGCTGCCCCCAGGGCAGCCGCGAACTCGTGCTGCCCTGGGGGCAGCACATTCAAGTGAAATATGGAGCGGCTTTGATGCCTCCGCTCCTTGTTTTACTGCACTTTTAAAGGGGATTGGAGATACCTTTGCAGGCGGGTGCAGTCAGTGACTGCACCCACCTGCAAGGGGGTATCTGAGAGGTCTGCAATGGGACCCCCTTTCGCCCCTCCAGAGGGCTGCTCTCAGGGTCCGCACTGACAGTGTCAGTGCGCCTCCTGAGAGTGTCTTTGCCTCTGCGCCTGTGTCTGTAATACGGTGCGGGCGCAGAGGTGAAAGGATTCCCTCATTTGCATGGCACACGCCTCCATTCAATTGAGGGAACGCCCCTGAAGATGGAAGATAGCGCTGGTGTTTAAGGTGCGCCAGCAATATCGGTATTACAATAGGGGCCGCACAAGCGTCTGCGGTCCCTTCTGTAATTCCAAAGTGCCCCAGGAGTGCACAAAGCGGGCGCAAATGCCCATTGCGCCTCCAGGGCACTTTCTGCAATATGGCCCCAGGTGTGCACTGTAAATGCAAATATGATTGTCTGCTCTAAAGGTTAATGCATGCAGAAGGAGCCAGACTCCATTACACTGAGCAGAGCCCACTAAAGCCAAACATGAAAGAAGAGGGTGGAGGAAGCAGAAGGTTCAGTGCCAACCACTCCTGCTCCTTAGCTATAATCCACCTTGATGCTGGCAGTTAGCAAACACTGGTCTCCTTGGCAGAGGAAGTAGTAACATCAAGGAGAAAGAAACAAATCTTCCTCTGCTGCCTCCTCCCTTATGTGCACAAACCAGAACCCCAGGGCCTACTTTTCTCTGTTAATAAAAGCCAGGGCCTCACACTCCAGAATTAATTGTGCATCTGTCACGGGGCCATAGACCAAATGTCACCGGCATGCATAATTGCCCCCACCCCCTGAAAAAAAGATCAGCTCTAAGAAAATTAATTTATTGGACTGCCAGAGTTCGTAACTTCCAATGTCAGATCAGCTTTCCATATTTCCTTCTCCTATTCCTGGATTGGTTGGGCAGAGCCCTGTACTCTATTCACCACATACCCTTGAATTTTGTGTTTTGAACATACCATCGTAAAGGAGACAGACAACTCAAATGGCTCTGTGTATCTTTTATTACTGTACTATTTTCTATCAGGCACATGCATCAAACATGCCATTTGCGATTCCTTATTAGCGAAATATAAGGATTCGCTAATAAGGAAGCGCAAATGCCTATGCATGTAGGAATCACTGAGAAAATAGTGATTCTTACAAATTCCTTAATTGCGACTGCAAATTGCGAGTCGCAATTAAGAATGGCTCCCCATTCATTCCTATGGGCCTACAGGCCCATAGGAATGAATGGGAGATTGCATGCGCGATTTGCGAGTACCAATAGGTACTCGCAAATTGCACATGCAATTCAGGGTGCAAGGGTGTCAAAAGGACACCCTGTTGCACCCCTGAAATTGATCTGTGCACATATGTTGCGCACACACATCTCCCAAGGGCATGTGTGTGTGTAACCTACAACTTTGAAAAATGCACTTTAGTGCATTTTTTCAAAGTTTCCGCTATTTACCATCTGTTATGATATTGCGGTAAATAGCGGGCCCAAATAGCGAAATCGCTATTTTAAAAGGCATCCTGCATTGCATTTAAGGAATCGCAATTTGCGATTCCTTAAATGCAATCGCAATTTAAAAAATCGCAAAAAATTGCGATTTTTTAAATTACGAGTGGCAAGTTGTTTCATGCATCGCAAAAGCTAATTTTGCGATCGCAAACGGCCGATTTTTGCGATTTGCACCGTTTGCGATCGCAAAAAGCTTTGATGCATGTGCCTTTATGAGCCTTATTCTAGACCCTACAGAGTCATATCTTGATGAAAGGCAAAGGTTATATGATCTGTTTAGAAGATGATCATCTGGAAAATATGTTAATGCAACACGATTCAGTGGACATTTATATTATTTCTAGGTTGTACCATGAACCTCCTCAGATAGTGGTGGTTTTGGGAAAGTTTCTCAAGACCCCTGTGTGCAGTTCAGAATATTGAGCCCTCTGGTCCAGACTCTTGTGGTGAGATGCAAAAGTAATGTTTGCCTGTTGGGTGCCATCAATAGCAGATGCAGTTGTTCTTTGTGAGATAGGGGCCGAACAGTGCTCTAAGGTGTGAATACATCACATACCATATTTTCTTCAGTCACTGGTCCCACAGAAATCCAAGAACCAGTCCTTCTCATGCAACATATTTAATCCCATCCAGGGAATGGAACTTTGCCTAATGGTTTTGGTCCATAAGTAATATCTTCCTGTCTGCCATTGTGCGTTATTGGATTCCCCCATCATGACAGTGTCAGGATTTCCCTTTTTGTTCCTTCCGTGGTCCTCTTAGCTCATTTGTTGCCTCCTTGTATGTTTCTGTCTTACGTTTTTCTCCTCAGCTGGTGACCTGATTATCTTCTGGCGTCCTGGGGTTCCTGTTTGGTATCCTAAACAAAAAACACTCTATTTATATATGGTGGCAGTTGGCACTGTGTAGTAATTGTTAGGTCAGACTTTCCATAGGAAGAGCGTTTCACTAATAACTTTGGCACTGTTTAATGAATCTTGAAGAAACTTTCTAAAAAAAATTGATGCATCTCAGCTGCTTTCTTGAGTGTTTCATGGTTACCTGTCAAGCGGGGAAGAGAAAAAGGTGTGGTCCCAAAACACCAAAACACTTTTCCCCATTTTCCATAGGGAAAATTAAACAACGATACAAAAAAAGCAACGGAACTGAATTACACCAAATTTGGCAAAAAGATAGATCTTTACCCAGAAGGCATGCTTTTTGGGATTTTATGTAAATCTGTTCAGTAGTTATTGAGACATTAAGGTTAAACCTTTATAGATATCTAGCGCACAGGGACTCCCAGGAGACCGGGGTGATAAAAAATGCATTATGATTGGCTGCTAGCAAAGATGTTTGGCAGACATTATAGGAATTGGAGCTCAGTCTCCATGTCCTGGAAATAGGAAAAATAACATATAAGGGACAGGGTAGAGATACTCTTACCCCCTATGCCTGGAGTCAAAATTGTTATTATTTTCTTGATACCACAGGAAAAATGAAAAAATCCCATTACAATTCCCCGGGGAGGGCCAAGCCACCAGGGGTCGGCACAGAGTTCATTAAATTAAACCCTTGGGGAGCAGAAATGCATGAGGGCCCCTCCCCAAATTCTATATGCTCCCACCAGCCTCCCCATCCCCCCAGGGGCTCACACCATGTTATTTGGGGCCCAGTACCCAATCCATGGATCCCAATGCGGTGAAAAGCAAGAAGGCCCAGACACCCACGCTGCTCCCGGTGGGGCAGCAGCAACAGAAATGCATGCTCATTCCCCCTACACCTGAGATGCGCACACTTGTGAATAGCTGACGGGGCAGCTGGCAGTGGGCTTGCCGAGCTGCCCCACCAACCTACTGACTTTCACCTGGGTGCCCAGTGGGCATGGGCACCCAGGATTTAAAAAAGAAAAAAAATGGAGATAAACATGCGG
Organism: Calotriton arnoldi; assembly: GCA_963921515.1. NCBI lineage: Eukaryota > Metazoa > Chordata > Amphibia > Caudata > Salamandridae > Calotriton > Calotriton arnoldi. The sequence goes on from CAWUFW010020943.1 coordinate 111,926, forward strand.
TACAAGGCTGCGCAACAAAAACAGGAGGCCCACTGCTTATTTATTCACTGCTCCTGGTCAAGGGAGCAGTCCATTATGCCCTGTAAGGGCCTATTTGCATAGGTTTCTGTCTTTGTGGTTCCCCAAAGAGTGGCAGAGGCACTGCCAACATCTCTGCAAAGTATTGTGGGGGCTGAATGGGGTGAAGCAGCCCCCGCCCCAGGATCATTTTGGTAAAATTAACACTATTTCTCCCAATACATAGGATGCATGACCTAGGGAGACCTTTCAACCTTTTTAAGCATTCCCGGAGCAGGGACTCCTAATGGTTAGTCCTATTGTTGCATTATGTGGCCTGAAGTGGTAAATAAAAGACTCTAACACATGTTTAATACTGTTTTTAATACAAATGCCTTATTTACCATTTTGTTGATGAACCATGCTATGCTTACTGATTATGTATGCCTTTAAACATGACTACTGAATCCATTGGTTTCAAAAGTGAATCCTATTATATAATGATTGCCTTATATTTAACAATGGTGACCCCTTGTCAAAGCAAATAGGCCTACTTAATTTAGCGTGGCATGTCCTTATATGGTGATATAGGTGAGGTGTATTATGATCATGAGGGTCGTGACCCTCTAGGGTCAAATGTGATTTCAGGATATCATCAAAGGTGTTTCAATGTGCCTGTTGTATATATTTGGAAATTAATGCATAGTATTTATAAGTGTGTGTCTAACAAATGTACTTTTCCTTTTTCAAAGAAAAAGCACAGTCTTTGCCCTGCACAGAGCTCTTTGCAGACAGGCCAGTGCCTCACCCAATCCTACTGTGCACACCCTTCGTCCTGCACAAAGGTCGTTGCAGACAGGTCACTCCTTCACCCAACCCTATTATACACAGCTTATACCCTGTAGAGAGGTGTTCATAGAGATGTCAGCCCCTCAACAAGCCCTACTATTAACAGTCTTCACCCTGTAGAGAGATCTTCACAGAGAGGACAGACCCTCACCGTAACCTACTACGCACAGCCTCCTCCCTGCACAGGAGCCTTTGTAGACAGGCTATTCCCTCACCAAACCCTATTACACACAGTCTGCGCTCTGTGTGCAGAGCGTGTGTACAACCATTCCTTTCAGACACCTAAGCCACTAAATGTGGGAAGACTCTACTATGCACAGGTTGTGCTCTCTGTGCAACTCTTCACTGGGAGCCCACTCCCTCCACATTCTCAATCTTTCTTATTTAGCAAAGGCCCTACTACGTACAATTGGGTATGATTGTAATATCTTACTATACGTTAAAAAAAACAAGTATTTAGGTGTGTTAATAATTTCTTACTTAATGTTAAAAAAAGCCTAGAAATTCACTGAAAAAACAAAGATTAAAGTAACTTTATAGTTAGGTCTGGAAATAATATTTCACTTTACGTTAAAAAAGCCTCAGAAATTCACTGGAAAAAAACAAAGGTTAAAGTGATTTTCTAGTTAGGTCTGGTAATAATATATTACTTTACATTAAACAAACTTTAGAAATACACTGAAAAAACAAAGGTTAGAGTGATGTTACAGTTAAGTAAAAAAGTTGAATATAAAGTAAGATGTTATACTAAAAAACACTGAATTCACCATTTGCAGTTTATTGATCTAACTATAACTTGCCCCCCATGCACTGCTATGACCTCACATATTACATCACTCTTGACATGTTCAATGACATAATTGATGACATCTCAAATGACATCTCAAATGACATCATCCACACTAGTGCTGTTCAATTTACTTTACAAAATTGTACAGTTGTTCATGAAGAGGCCACTTCCTCAAAACACCAAAGCCCTATTTGGTGGTCAAGTCCCTACTACGCACAGCCTTTACCTGGTGGACAGCTCTTTACAGTGAGTCCACACCCTCCAGACATCCAAATCCAATTATGTAGCTAAGCCGGTACTATACACAACCATATTTTTTATTTGATTTGAAAGGTTTTATATAGCGCTGGCTAGACCCGTGGGTATCAGAGCGCTTTACAGGAGCAGAAGCATAAACAGTGCAATAAATATAAACAATTGTTCAGGGTAAAGCATAAACAGTCAAAAACAAAAACAACAACTTGATTTAGATATAAAAGGGACGGGCACAAGCAATATACATGAGAGGAGGGCATAGGGGTAAAACAAAAACAGTCAGTTATCACACCACCAATGGTTTGGGAATAAAAAGGGACGGAGAGGGTAATAAACAAGGGAGGAGGGAGGAAGGAGGGGCAATTTTATAAAGATAATAAAAGCACACAGGAAGGGCTCAGCAATAGATTGAGGTGGGGGGACAACCATCTGGAGGATTAACATGATATGAACGGCAAAATAAAATAAATTATTGAGTGTGGAATAGTAGGGGGAGCGAAGGAGAAAAGAATAAGGGTAGTGAAGGGAGGGGAAGGGTGAGGAAATGGGGAGGGGGTAGAGTGGGGGACAGGGTAGCAGAAAAGATGGCGGCTAAGAAGAAGTGGGGGGCAAGGAGAGAGTAGGGATAAAGCACGAAGGATCATTTATACAGGGGGAGATAGAGAGTAGGGTCAGAGGAGAGGTTATGGTCCAAAGTATTTGTTGAGGAGGTGAAGTTTAAGGTCTTTTTTAAAGCTGAAGTAGGAGGGGTTGCAGCACAGGTCCTTAGAGAGTAAATTCCAGATGTTCGGAGAGTTCCCGGAGAAGGAGCGAGATTGGGTAGATTTCTTAGTAAACAAAGGGGGCATGAGGAGGAGAGTGTTGGTGCTTCTCGTCGGAAGGGAGCACCCTGCTTTGTTGAGTTTATTAGTAAGGTAAAGCGGGGTTTGTTGGTGAAGAGCTTTGTGTGTGATACACGCAGTCTTGTAGAGGCATCTGCCTTCAATGGGTAGCCAGTTGAGGGCTTTGAGGGTCGGTGAGATGTGATCAAATTGTTTGCAGTCCGTGATGAGTCTGGCCGCCAAGTGGAACACGGACCTAAGGGGAGCTAGGTGTACTTTGGGGGTTCCGGTGAGGATAGCGTTGCCATAGTCTATTTTGGAGAGAACAAGAGATTGGACAACCCATTTGAAGTCATCTAAAGGAATGAAGGGTTTAATTTTCTTGAGGTGTTGGAGAGTGAAAAGAGCTCCTTTAGCAGAATTTTTTATATGGTCATTAAGGGTAAGGTTATTGTCTTGGGTGAAACCAAGTGATTTGGCCGAGTTGGATAAGGAGAGCGAGCAATTAAGGGCATTGAGGTCAGAGATCCAGCTTTGGATGGGGAGTCGGTTATTTTTTGGGGAGAAGAGAATGATTTCTGTTTTTTTCGGGTTCAGTTTGAGATGGTTAGAGAAGAACCAGTCTTGGATCTTACTCAGGGTGTTGTTGAGATGAAGTATGTCTGAGTGGGATCTAATCTTGTAGTAGAGTTGTGTATCGTCGGCATAGAGGTGATAATTGATTCCAGCTTGTTTCAAAATGAGGGTAAGGGGTTCCATGAAGAGGTTAAGGAGGGAGGGAGAGAGAATCGAGCCCTGGGGGACTCCTATGGAGACAGGTGTAGGATTGGAGAGGCAGTCTTTGATTTTGATTTGTTGTGTTCTGTGTTGAAGGAAGGAGGAGAACCATTTGAGGACCAGACCATTAAGGCCGAAGCGAGCATTAAGTGAGTTCAATAAGGCAGAATGGTTAACAGTATCAAAGGCTGCAGAGAGGTCAAGGAGTATAAGAAGGCAGGACTCATCATTATCGAGGGAACATTGAATGTCATCCACGATGTTTAGCATAGCGGTTTCAGTACTACAACCTTTTCTGAAGCCGGATTGAAGGGAGTCAAGTAAATTGAAATTACCTATGTGTTTGTCCAATTGGAGCAATGCACATTTTTCGAGGGCTTTAGAGAGAAGAGGGAAGTTGGAGATAGGGCGGAGGTTGTTGAGATCGTTGGGGTCGGCAGTGGGGTTTTTCAGAATAGGGGTGATTTGACCGAGTTGAAGGGAGTCCGGGACGCAACCAGTGGCGAGGGAGGAGTTGATGATATTAGTCCAAGAAGGGGCAATGATGTGATTAAGTTAGTGAACAAGGTTAGAAGGGAGGGGATCTTTGGTATGCGAGGTTGGCTTAAGTTTAGAAATGATATTGAACACTTCGAGCTCAGTCATAGGATGGAAATTATGCCAGGAGGCATTGTTTTTCAGAAGTAAGTTGGGAGGGTGGTCATCTGGGGAATTTGTGGTGGGTGGGTAAGTGGGAGGATTACGTGGATGAGGGGGAGTTAGTAAGGGGGGTGTGTCATTGGAAGCGTTAGGGGCATGGGGGGGTTGGTTGTGACCAGAGAAAGATTGAAGTATTGGTCGATTTTGGTGATTTTGTCAGAGAGGAAGTTAGCAATCACCTCGCATCTCTCAGTTGAGGCCAACAACTCAGGCGGGGCGGAAGACGTTTGTTTTCTAACAATGTTGAACAGTTCTTTGGGCCGATTTTTGGTCCACTCAAGTTGAGCTTGGAAAAAGGTTGCCTTTTCCGTGAAAATGTGTTTCTTATAGATAGATCTGGCCAATCTGAGGAGGGCAAGGTGAGAGGAAGAGGGGTGTTGTCTCCATGATCTTTCTGCCAGTCTAAATTGTCGTCTTTCAAGATTAAGTTCCGGATTAAACCAAGATTTGGACTGGATTTTTCTTTGGTGCTTAAATTTAAGATGGGCAATTTGGTCCAGGACGTCGCCAATGGTCTTATTAAAATGCTCTGTGAGTTCATTAACATTTTGGGAGAGAGAGGGAGGTGAAGTTGTGCTTGGAGTTTAGATTCAAGTACACCGGGGGGATTTGTTTGAGATTGCTGGTCCACTTCAAGTGTTTGGTATTACTGGTAGGGGGTAGTGGGGCGATGTAAGCAATCTGGAACAGGATGAGGTGATGGTCAGACCAGTCTGTGGGAATCATGTTGGAAAGGGAGGTCAAGTCAGTGCTGGAAATGATAGCATCAAGTGTGGCCCCTTTGATGTGGGTTGGTTTGTGACAGAGTTGCTTCAGGTCGTTAATCTCTAGAAGGTTGGAGAGGCGCATGACAGTGGCATCCTCAAGATTATTCCAGTGGATGTTGAAGTCTCCTAGGAAAAGATTTTTCGAGACAGAAAGGGAGGAGTGAGAAAGAAGGTCAGAGAATTCATCAGCAAAGAGAAGAGGTTCACCAGGAGGGTGATAGATGTTGTGTAGTCTAATCGGAGGAGAGCCTTGTGTGGTGAGTTCAACGCCGAGGTATTCAAAGGTAGAATGGTCAGAGTTTTTTAGAGGGGTGATTTGAAGTTCATTTTTGTAGATTAAAGCTAGTCCCCCCCCTATTCTGTCAGGTCTGTCTTTCCTAATGATGGTGTAACCGGGGGGGAATAAGTAAGTCGAGGATAGCCGTCGAGTGTTCATTGAGCCCGGTTTCTGTCAGGAAGGTGATGTCAATAGCCTCAGTGAGGATGGTTTCAGAAATTTCAGTTGCATGTCGGACTGCCGATCGACAATTAACAAGCATGCAAGAGAGGGGTTTGGGGTTTTCATTTATAGGTTTGCAAGAGTGGATGGAGGTAAGTTGGGTTGGGGGGAGAGGAGAGATGGGAGAGGAAGGGATTCGGTTAATGCCCGTAATCACTGGGACACTGGCAGTTTTACAAGAGTGGATGGAGGTAAGTTGAGCTGGAGGTCGAGGAGAGATGGGAGAGGAGGGTGTTCTGTTAATGCCCATAATCACTGGGATGTTGGAGTAGGGGAGAGGGAGATCCGTTATTAAAGGCTTAGGAAGGTAGGAGTTGACTAGGATAGTAAGGTCAGAAGTGGAGAGGTAGCTGGCTGCACGGGATGGTCTGTGAGTTCGATTGCAGAGGGGAATAGTGCGCCATTGTATGTGACTGGAAAGGTTATGAGAGTAAGGGCGAAATGAGTCAGAAAGATTAGGGTAAGTCCTAGAGTAAAGGGCGTGGTAATCCTCTCTGAGACGTAAAAGTTCGGCCGTCATGGCAGTGAGTTTATAGGTTATGTAGGTAAGTGTTTGCGCAATAAGATAAAGGGGGGAGTCAGTGGAGGAGGAGGGGTGGAGGGTGGGGGTCAGTGTTGATAGAGGAAGGTAATTGAATGAGCGGAGGGGGAGTCAAGCAGGAGGCGGCAGTACGGACAGTGTTCTGGGTGAAAAACAAGGGATTTAGAGTAGGGAAGGGCGGTTCAGTACTGGAGTTAGTAGATGTGAGGGGATGGGATGAGAGGGAGTGAGGGTAGCAAGGAAGGACCGCATCGGATAGAGTGGGGAGGATGCTATTGAACAGAGTATTTCGAGTATGGAGGGGCGGTAAGGTATGGGATTCAGGGAAAGGTATGGCACAGGACAGGAGAGAGTGAGGGATACCAGGATCAGACACTTCGGGTTGAGTAGGGAGGATGTTATTGGGTGATGGAGAGTTAGGCGTAAGGGAGCATACAGTAGGATATTCCAGGGGCGGGGGCAGTAAAGCCGAGGTGGGGTTGGAGGAAGAGAAAGGGAGGAGAGAAGGGGTATGAGGGGGCAGGTCGTGATCGAGAGTAAAAAGTGGGACGTGAGAACTAGAGGACGGGTCAAGGGGGGTTCCACTGGGAGGTAAGTGAGTAAGGGGAGATTTAGTGGGAGATTCAGGGGGTGGGGGTGAGTAGGAGGGGGGACTGCTGATATCGATGAAGGGAGAAGAAGGAGGAGGAGAAGGGTTGGACGGAGGAAGGACCGGAGGGGAACTCGGGAGGGTGCACGGGAGAAGGGGAGGGGTAGGGGGGAGAGACATGGAAGAAGGTAGTGGCAGGGTGGGGGAGAGTAGGGGATAGGGCCCACGATATGTGGGGAGTGTGGGGGGGATCCAGAGTGTGGCTTAGGGGTCACATCAACGACGGTGGGGGTAGTTGGGACGTGTAATGGAGGGGGGGTCAGGTCCGGGGAGGAGGGTGATGATAGGTGGGTGTCGGGTAGTTGGGATGAGGTGGGGTTAGGAGCTGGTTGGGATAGTTTGTAAGACAGAGAGCTGAAATGGTTGTCAAAGATGTTGAGGTGGCATTCGGTGGCTTGAATAAGAATGTTACCAGATTTGAAAATGGAAATGTCAATGTCACCAGGGAAGGCAGAGGATGGGGTAGTCGATAATTTGAGTCCATAGGGGATTTTGATTGATTTAGAGATTGTAAGGTGGTGAAGGAAAGTGCTTTTCCATTTAGAGGTGCGTTTAGAGTAAAAACCATAGCCCTGGGCACAGCTCTTCATGTAGAGCCCACTCCATGCATAAAACCAAATCTCAATAGGTGGCCATGCCCCTACATAGCTATCTCAAGTAACTATGACTCGTACCTTAAAGTGAGTATAACCTGCGCCCCTGCCATGTACAGTCTTGTCACCAATAATGTAATTTCAGATTTTGCAGTCATGCTATCAATGATGTCATAGATCATGAGTGATGTAATATGTTGGGTTATTGGCAGTGCATGGCGAGAGTGAAAGTGATTGTTACTATAGGGGTCATGGATTTAATGACCCAGGAGACTTACTGCACTCCCTTCATTCCCCCAACATTAAAAAAAATGTTTTGTGGTGTCCCGGCCCCTCCTGAGGACATCAGCAAGCTAAAAAGCAATGTAAAGAGGCCTTGCAGGGCATTATGAGGCGTTCCTTCGAGTAGCAGTGAATATAGCAACATGGCCCGCCATAGTGGGCCATCCCGGCATTACAGGCCCGCTCCAGCGTTAAAGGCATTAGTCATATAATACAATATATATATGAATGGATGGATGTTTTATTTAATGTTTATTTTAATTACACAATACTGGTAGGCAGCTAAGCCTGTCAGGCCTTCCGTAAAGGTTCTATCAAGAATTATTAGTGGATATATTTGACCTGTAAGGTTTGTTAGAGGAGGTAACCAACACCAAAATCCTTCCCAACAAAAGTATTTTTGTAAAACTTCATGTAACAAAGTAGGCTACAATATAGAGTAATAAAAATCCATAATCAAATGCTGATTGACTTATTTTTTTACAATCAATATGTCAGGCCTACTGTCTTTATCGTCATTATAAACTGTCAGGCCTATAACCATTAGCTTGTCACCATAACCAACTCAGACCTACTGTGTTGGTCATAGGCTTCTCCACAAGGCATCCATCATATGTACTGTAATAAAATTATAAATATGTACAAAATTACAGTTGCCAAACTAATAAACAAAATCCTTACTAATAGAGATTAAAAAGGATTACCATAGTGCAAATCTTCTATCCCAATGGCTTGTTTGGTGGGTCACCAAAACCCGTTCCTATTACGTAACTCTGCAAGATTCCTAGTAATAAAATACTAGGCCGGGGCAAAATTCTAATTATGCAGGTTTAATTTGCATAGCTTTGGGAATTTTGCATTGTGCTTTTTACCTGAAATGCCTGGAATTATAAAATTATGGCACGTCACTTAATTTCACTGCCATTCATGGAAAAATGATAGCGCTGGAGTGTGGAAACAACATGAACAACCCGAACGCAAGAGGCTGTTGTTCGCTATACTTGTGTTTCTTGTGCAATTTCTTTTTGTGCAAAATACATCCTTGTGCCAAAATCTGACACAAGGATGCATTTTGTGCTAAAATATAGAGCTAAATGATGAATTTGCTTTTTGCTTAAATACACATAATTTCATGGAATTTCCACAACATTTTCTGTAATTACGCGAAAGCAAATTCCGTAAATTTCACACACCCCTTCAAAACACCTACTGACAGTCTTTGCCACAGTGTAATAAAATCTTTGCTTAAAAGCCTATTGCCTTTAACACATGCTTTTCACAATAAGTAGGTCAGGCCCACAGCTTTGTCATGGCATTTCATAATATACTGAAAAAACCTTTGGAATCTAGCATTACTTTTCTCAAATAACTGATAAAGCCTATAGCCCTTAACAATGTCTCTACACTTTAACCAAAACAGAACTATTCAAGTTCACATTAGCTGGCAACCATCATGCATACAGTTATACATTATAAATATGTGGAAAAATAGAGTATGCAAAACAATATACAACCCCTCTTAAGATGGCTTTACAAGAATCATCGCCAATACCATTGCCAAAAACATTCACTCTGAGATTACATGTAACAAAATACCTGTCCATCACCTGTAATGCAATGTAGTAACAACCAATTGTTGCCTTAATGTTTTTAACAAATGATTTTCACAATAAATTAGCATGGCCTACTGCCATTGGCATAACTTTCCATAATATACCGATTAGACCTATGGCATCTGACATAAAGTTTCCCAGCACATCAATCAGGCCGATAATTTACATCATTGGCTCCTCACCAGAATTAACTCGGTCTTCTGTTTTAAGCGTAAGCTTTTTTACAAGGCAACCATCAGGCCTATAGTCATAGAATTTGAAAAGTATACAAAATTAGAGTTGACTAAGCAAAATACTATGGGGCATATTGACAAGAAACTGACGCATCTCTGCATTTTAGCAGAGATGCGTCAGTTTAATTGCATCACGCAAAAAAACCCTTACACCACCATGGATGCGTTGCATTTACAATACGGTGCACCGTAGCGCAAGGATTGACAGATGCGTCACGCATCTGTTGGCGTAAAGGTAACGCATTGCTGGAGTCATGTTGCAACTCCAGCAATGCTCAGGAATGCCTATTCCTATTGTGCTGCGTCACTCCTTATGCCTGCTTCAAGCAGGCGTAAGGTTTTGACGCAGTGGCGTTGTAGAAGTGACGCAGTGAAATCTTGTAGATTTCACTGCGTCACTTTTATGAGGCTTTCCTGCGTCGGAACGCCCACCCTGCATACATTATACCTGACGCAGGTATAATGTGACACAGGGCTTTACAACGTGACGCATTTCCCTAGATACGTCACGTTGTAAATGTGTCACAACGTGGCGCATTGTTTACGACGCCGAGCGTCACAAAAGTGCCGCAACGGCGGCGTAAAAGTGCCGCAAGGAGCTTGTAAATCTGCCCCTATGTCTCCTAAAAAGGCCTAACAAAGATTCTCATGTAGCAAATCTATATCCACGGCTTATCACAGAGGGTAACCATCACCAAAACCCTTGCTTGCTGCAATAATCTGTGAGATTGCATGTAACAAAATACTTTTTTGTAGGCTTCAATATAAAGTAATAACAATCCATTCTTAAATGCCTATTGGCTTCAACATTTTGGTTTTCATAATGAATATATCACACACACACACACACACACAGCCTTTTTTCATAACATTTCATAATAAACAGATCAGGTCTATATCCATGAACATTTGTAGTCCAACTGTATTAAGTAGAAACGTTGCCACAAGTCAAAAAGTGCAATGCAAGCACTCTTTTTAGTGGAAGCACAACATTTTGGCTCAATCACATTCTCTACTCAGGGAAACCAACATGTGGTTGGAGCCTAAGCCCTTCTCTCAGTAGTACTCTGAAAGCCCTCTTTTATTGATCACATAAAGTCTGGCACAGCTGCACTGTCAACGCAGATCTAAAAAGGCATAGACCTAAATAGGTGTAGCCCTGGACAGCCCATACTTCTTATAAACAGACAACTGCTCTCTGAAGTTTAAAGTTAATGATGAAAAGGGAAGTGGATCTGTGCTGATGCCAGATAAAAAAACCTACATCATAAATGATCTACTTATCTAAGAAGCATTACAGTGCCATGTTCCACCCAGAAAGTTTCAGCTCCATTCCAGTGTTAGCATGGTACTTTGTTTGTTGGTGAGCCTTCACTGGGCAGCCATACTGCTGCTGGCTCATGCTGCTAGATAAGCAAAGAAAATAATCACAGATGCATAAAGGGGAATCCCTTTCTCTGAGAAAGCACAACTTCTGCCCATTCAAAATATGTATTCCTGTCCACCGACGTGTGGCAGGAGCAAATGCCCCTCTTTGTAGTACTCCTGAAGCCTCTGTTTCTTGGCTGATCACATAAGGTCTGGCAATAGCTGAGCTGTCAAGCCAGACTTAAAAGACGGAGCACACCACTAAGGCTAGATTATGGCTAGCTGGTCAGGCTGCTGGAGTATTAGGTAGTGTTGCTTTCACTGTTAGGTAACAAATGTAATTTTTTTTGATCCATTTGAGATAGTTTCTTCAATCTGCAATTTTGCGGTATATTACAAAATCTGTCACCAGTACAGCACATACACGGAAAACACTGCAGCTGCAAAAATGATGTTTTTCCAGTGGGTCTAACTAAAATGCCCTGGGAATTGGTAACCTGTCAGCGTGCTGCTAGGAAACAGACAGAGGCAGAAGCAAAGCTCCAATCGTTCGCACAACACCTTTCCATGGAAAATATTTACACACATGAGCACCTTCCAATTCCTTTTAGACATAGACCTTTTGTCAAGGCAGGGATGCTTCAAATTAGACGAAACAAAAAAGAAATACATTTTATGCATGGAATCCTCGGACTTATGATTTTGTCATCTGTGTCTTGCAAAGCGAGAAACGTCATCGCCACAATAGGCATGCTCATTTCGGAAGGCACAGTGCAGCACCGTACTGCTAAGGACGATTTTCTGCACAAGGGGTTGCATGAGCAGACATTCACAACTGCTTTTCAATTTAAAAGGACACTTTCATCTAAGAAATTCATGACTATTTGTTTGAGAATTCTTCTCTTGCACACTGGGAAAGCAAATGTGTCGAGGCAGTGACGCTTGAAGTAAGGCTGAATAGTTTTTGGCAGCATTGGTGGTAGCAATGTGTTGCACTGTAATAGGTGCGTGTGCGTGTGTGTGTGTAAACTCTGGGGGAGATTTACTAAGCTTTTGCGCCGTTTTTGCATCACAAAAGTGACGCAAAACGGCGAAAAATCTTTTTTTTCTAATTTACTTTCCAGCGATAAACTTGTTTAGCGATAGAAATAACGTAAAAGTAATGCGAAGCAGCGCATATGCTTCGCATTACTTTGTGCCATGGGGGCGTGCCAAGGGCGGTGCATGGGCGTTCCCATGCAACCACCCAAGGTTTCTCACCCTAAACCCAATTTACTAAACACAGTAGATTGGGTTTAGCGTGAGAAAACTGCGCCCTTTTAAACTAGGCGGAAAAAGAAATGCTTTAATTTCTCCTTCCTTTTCCGACTTTGCATGCGTGCTGCATTGTGCAGCACGCATGCAAAGTGGAAAAAGCTTTCCCTTGTGTCTAGGCATAGAATTTTGTACAGGAAACTGTACAAAACCTATGCTGGACTCACACACCCACCCTAGGACTATGGTGTGTGGGTGGCGCACGGCAGCTGTAATCACTGCCGGCATAAGGGAAAGGGGAGGAGAGAGCCATATCTTTGATAATATGGCGCTCTCCTCCTCCCTCCCTGTCGCGCTACGCAGCCTCGCATGGGGCTGCGTTGCGTTTTTTTTCATAAGTCTCCCCCTCAGTACCTTACTTGGTAAACAAATAAACAATATAAGGTGACATTAATGCTTTCATACCTAGGAGAAAGAGCAGCTTTGTGGTCAGTTCGGCTTGTAGAATGACATGATATACTGTTATACAACTTCCTAGCATATTAAAACGAACTATAACTTTTTTTTTTCAAAGCACTCGTTTGTTTGATCTTGGATAATTGGTTATTAAATCTAACACAAGGAAATCAAGATCTGGTTTCATTTGTTTCCCCATTTTATCAATTAGTAGCAGAGGCCAAAATGGCCCAAAGAAAAAAGACATTTACTCTTTGATCGAGGAGTGATGGGTTAAAAGATCTCTTGACTCAGTAGATCCGCTTGACTCCTGTTCAGAGTTAAGAGACTTAGGGGCCCATTACGATGGCGGGCGGAAGCACAACCGCCGTGCTGGCGGATGCAAAAACCACCAGTTACCGCCGGCACGCAGCAGTCCACACGCCCGCCCAATTACGATGCGAAAAGTAGGCCAAACACCGCCGGCAAGCCAGCAACACCGTCCGCCATCAAAGTGCGCCCGTACACGTAGCGGCGCAGCACAACTGACACACACCGTCCGACGAAACACGTACCGCCCGGCGCATAAATTACGATGCCGCAAACAAACGGCTCCCACGGCCAAGAGATACCGAACGACAAACCGAAGCGGTAACACGGACGCCGAGCACGGACAACGAAGAAGCGGCTCCCCGAGCATGAATCCAGCACTGCAGGCCCTCCCCATGCTCCTGCTGATGCACCACCAAGGACGCAACGTACCGCGGAGACGCAGGTAGGCACACACACAACAAGTGCACGCAAACAGCGCACACAGTGCAAGGGCGGAAAAAGCGGACAACCCCCCACCAGCGCGTGTACACTACACATCCACCATTGCATCCACATATGACACACAGGCCAAATCGTAACATCGCGTAACACATGTGTACACACCACCTGGGACTAGGAACCAACCACCCCGTCACGGCCCCAAAGCGGCGATGACGCCGCCACACATGCGCACAACGCAGAGGCCAACCGCAGCGCCATGCATGCGTCGCACACAGACACAGGGACACAACCAAGCAGCACACACATCAGCCCCACCCCGAACGCACATGACACGTGACAGGCCTGCCACAGACATGTCCCCAACGCCCAATTCACGGACAACACCCAACGCCACACAACCGACGCACACATGTCAGTGAAGACACGCAACTGCAGGACACACCCCAGTGTAACAAACATGGCGTAGCACACAGCGGCGGCAACACCAACTAGGAGAAGCAGGGCTCCTTCGGGAAGAGGAACGCCAGTACCACACTGAAACACCCATACCACCCTGCACATATGAACAAGACATATAAAGCGGAACACCAAAGAGCCCGGGGACCGACAACAGGTGGCCCAAGAATAACATTCACACACAAGGCCCAACGCAGAGCGGAAAGGCAGCCTGCCGCCCACACAAGGGAGAGCAGACAGCACTGAATGACCTTCCATTCCAACTCCGAAACCACAGCCCTACGACAGAAGCCGGTGAATACAGCCATTGTCCAAGAATAGACCAACACAGGCATGCCGAGGAGACCGACCACAGGGCAGATAGCGCATATCACAGAAGCACACAACGGACGGGGAAGAAAGAAGAAAACACTCCCCCATGTCGGCCACATGCAAGTTAATTGGAAGGAGTCACACATCACTGACCTTGAACTGTCTGAGAAGCATGTGGGAAGAGGGCCCGTGTCCTCCAAACAAGCCAACAGAACACAAGTCCTGTCTCCCTACGACTACACAGAGCTCACAGCAACCTCGGAGCGTGCACATTGCAGACTGCACACACAGCCGGAGCACGCCACCACAACGCACCGCTGCGAAATGGCAACCGCAACACACCTACCCAACTACGCCGAACAGCTCAAGCTGTACAAAACCAACCTGTTTCATACATTGGGATGCGATCTCCTGTCCCTGCTGAACGTAAGTTACCGACTGACTTACCGCATCACATTGTTCAGCTGCGTCATGCCCGTCTTCTACTGTCGGAGGTGTCCCTACCAGCATCCCGTGGAGATATGCCTCTCCAATCCGGCATGTCTGAAGGCGGACCTGCTACCACTACTCCTCCCTCTGGACGCACACGACAGGGCCTGCTCTGCCTATGGGGGCATGGCGTATGTGGCCAACATCGCACCCGCACTGAAATGGGACCACTGTGCCTCCACACGACGGATCATCGAGAACAGCTACATCGAATGTCACCCAGCATGCCCCATCATGGTCCTCCAAGGGACAACTTACGAACAACACCTTGACAGCCACCATCCGCTACATTGGCGGCAAACATGTACACCACCAATGACATGGAAGCCCTGCTGGACGGCATCGCATACCTGACAACCTGTAAATTCGTCGGACCACAACGCAGGTTCCCCGATTGACCTATGATGTCCAACCCCGCACCCATGCTTAGCTTCCGCACGGACTGGCCAGTCACCACCACAACAGCCATACCAAACGACCGGCAACAATTACCACACCATCAACGACATCGCCATGACATCGGATATGACCGGGACATGCACACTGTTCCCCATCACATCCAGGAACACCGCATGCATCGTGGGAGGCAGTGGCATGGGCTCTGTGTATCGCACCCACATGGACGGAACTGCACGAACAACCAGGACACGACATGGATCCAGCGCCCATGGACAGACACACCGCTCAGTGGACATGAATAGGTCGCCTGGAGTCTGTGGGTGCTGCACCCTCCCACCCCCGCCCCGGGAATCCCATACCAGGACCTTTGCATGGACGACAAGTGCATACAACAACAACACGACCCCAGTGACTGTGACATGTCCAGTAACCACCACAGTGCAACAACAAGTGGCACGCCGCTGCATGCACGCAAGCACATGCCCTGATGTCATCTCACATGCACGCGTGCATGAGGAACAACCGCAGCAAACCTGTCACATGGCACTGAGATGGACTGTGCCCATGATGCCAAGCGGTCTGGTAGGCTACATGTATACCGTCTGTGTCAAAGTCCGCAGCTCCGCAGCTATACGTAAATGTACATTAGCACAGCCTTGGCCAAGCAGATGTCACTCTGAAGCCCACATCCCACATGCAACAGCCAATCACATGTAACCCTACACCCTATCCCATTTGCAATCATGCTCAGTATATCCTAAACATGTATTCCGCTGCCAGTAGTGTCCACTATACTGCATCACAGAGGACAGAAGACTCAATATAATGTTTGAAACCAAAACTGTCTCCGCTGACTCATTTCACAAGTACGAATGAGAGAGGATGAGAGTATGTGAAGTACACGGCAGTCGTGACATGACCATGTAGTCCACTGGTATTGGATGTCAACGCAAATGAGTAGCACTACTGTGGAAGACACACATGTGTCGTGTGAAGTCGTATGGACGCAGTGCTCAGGTGGGTGGGTGCGACGGGTAGATGCGCACATGCCAAGTTGGAGCACGCCGTGTTGGGAGGGGTCATGAACAGTACACCACCGCTTCCCTGGGCATTGTGAGAGGACACCTGTCGGGGGGAGTGAACACGTGTGTGCACAGCAGCCGGGCACACGTACAAAGCGGTACCAGGCGCACCTCAGCCCACCCTCTGTGGACAAGCTGGATCCTGTTGTGCGCCCGCCATGCCCCTTGACAAGGCACACACAGCCCCAGTCGACCAGGTGTAACCCCAACATAGTCAATCCGCACAGGCGATACAGGGCACGGGATGGCAGTGGAGCATGGTGTGTGAGAGGTCTCCTCGCGCTCCTCCTGGTCATATCACGCAGGCAATAGAACCTCAACGTCTAGCATGGCACAAGTCAAATGGAAGTGTAGGGGGACGCACCACAGCACGAGCAGCACTGATGTCACGGGAGGTGGCTCGCACCATCCCATCCATTGCCCATCATACCAACCACGCCACATGCCATTGCGACTAAGTGCAAGCGCGTGCGCCACCACCCCCGAGCCCTCCCCAGAGAGGCCAAAGAGTGAATGTGTGGGCCATCAGCCACAGACGGACGCGGCCTGGCCGCAAGGGCAGCCACAGCCACTGGGTGTCGCAGGTGGCGGATCCGGAAGGCGAAGACTGTGATGCATAGTCCATGCAGGCCGGGTCTCCATTTGGGGCACCACGCAGGTGGACGGCGTCCCGCCACACATCATACCCTGAGACAGCCCACTCGTGCAACTGGACCCACACATACACTCCTTGCCCTCTCTGGTGCGAGCTTGGGGCTGCCTGTGCAGGCGCTAGCCTCGCAGGTGAGCATGCATATTGGGGGAGCGAGGGGAGGACATGAGGGCTGGGGCGAAGATGACTGTATCACTGTCAGTAAGTACAAGGGATGACCCAGATGTGGAAAGGAAGAGACGTGTCCCGTGTGTACTGCAACTAGTCGCCAATCCAACTACCCCCCCATGTCCGGAATGTAAGCCCGCACCTAGGCCCGCCCATCCGCCACATCGAACTTACCACCAGCACGACAACCTTCCCATTCGAAACACTGACTGGGGGTGGCGACCAGTGTACAATCATGTGTAGCCTACCCACGCGTACATGTGGGCCCTCCATGATCCATGTCACCTGCGGCAAAGTCATGACATGCGCAATGAGGGAAGTGAGGAGAGCTGTCCGCCCCACGCGCAGAAGGTGCATCAGCTCCACAGACCTAGCAGCGAGTCCAGCAGGGGTCACATGTGCAGGGGCAGCTGTGCCTGGTGTGAAGGCACATGCAAATAGACAGCACATCGACCAATGTGTAGTCTGCCCACATCTACAGTCCATCATCATGCGGACATAGGAATTGAACACAGGGCAACACATCTTCAGTTGGTGCACCCACCGTGACCAACAATGCGCAATCATCGACGTACCCGCCCTGTGCATGGACCCCCACCCAACGGAGGCACATCCAGTGCCACCATCCCACACACACAAGCCTTCCACGGAACATGCTGTGTCCAATGGTCAGTACAGAGTCAGCGCCCATCTGGTGGATCCTGAACAGGAGACACATGCACACACATGCCAGCTCCCACTATGTACGTCTGCCACCTGGCACGTGCAATGTAACCTCTCACCTGTGACGTGTGACTGCAAGCACACAGCCGTCTTGGCATGGGGCTGTCAATGTGGACACCTGTCAATGTTTCGGGAGGTGTGATCCGTACAGTGCTGTACATAGGGTGCAGTGCTGACACCTACTACTGTCTCATGTCCCCTCGTGCCACAGGTCCCACTTGTTTTGGCCGCTCAGACTGTGCCCACATCGTCGTCGTCGTGTGCCATACTCATCCAGCCGCGGAAGCAGTTCCATGCTCAGCAGACATTCATGTTGCCGTGGCGTTGCCGCTTGACGGATATGCAGTCAGTCCCCATCAGCACGCCCCGCAAGTCATTGGGGCCTAGATCCCCATGTGCATGCACATGGCAGTGGTTTGTATCACTAGCCATTGCCATTGTTGGGAGACCTGTGTAAGTGTATTGTGGCCGTGCCGTCCCAGCTTGACAGCTGGGCTGTGGCTCATGTGCTTGCTCAGTCATGTCAGTGATGTGTATGCGAAATTGCTATGTGTCGTGTTGCTTTGACATGTGTCCTCTGCCATTGTCCCTAGGCGGAGACCGAACATTGACCGCCCATACCAATTGCTGGCGGACATGGACGATACAGAGGTTATTAGGAAGTTTCGGCTGGACAGGCCAACCCTGCATCGACTGTGTGCCATGTTAGAACCCCATCTCCGTCCCCGCAGGGTGTATCCGACTGCTGTCACCCCCACGGCTAAGGTGATGGCCGCCATGCATTTCTTCGCCACTGGGTCATTCCAGCACACAGTGGGCATTGGAGGAGGGATGTCCCAGCCCATGTTCAGCAAGGTGCTGAGGGATGTACTGGCAGCCATGATGCTGTACCGAAACAGGTACATCCGCTTCCCCAGGGCTCGTGAATTGGCGGCAGTGAAGGGTGCATTCTATGCCCTTGGCAGAATCCCACACGTCGTTGGAGCCATTGACTGCACACATGTCGGCCTTGTTCCACCACAGGCCACTGAGCACCTGTACCGCAACAGGAAGCACACGCACTCCCTGAATGTGCAAGTGGTGTGCCTTGCGGACATGGTGATCACCCACGTGTGTGCAAAGTTCCCAGGCTCGGCCCATGACGCACACATAATGCGCAACAGCATCTTGCCACGACTGATGTCCAATATGCAACAGGATCGTGCCTGTATTGTCGGTGAGTATGTGGAGTGGTGTAGCGTGCTGGTTGTGCGATGCTGTCCCCTGTCCAGTTGGAATTGCAACGGTTCTCTGTGTCCCTCACACCCAGGTGACTCTGCGTACCCGAATGGGGCATGGCTGCTCAGTCCATTGAGGAATCCTCGCACCCCAGCAGACGATCGCTACAATGAGGCACATGGGAGGACCAGACATGTGGTCGAGCGTACCTTTGGCCTCCTCAAGTCCAGGTTCAGGTGCCTGGACCGCACCGGGGGTGCGCTGGCGTACTCCCCACAGAAGGTGTGCCGGATAGTGGTGGCGTGCTGCATGCTGCACAATCTGGCCATTCTGAAGCAGATCCCCCTCATCGTGGATGACGGAGATCAACCAGGGCCCCAGCCCGCAGACCAGGACAGCTCGAGTGAGGAGGACAGCGGAGAGGAGGAAGCTGGTAATGTGCGGCAGCAGCTCATCGCCCGCTACTTCACTTGACGGTGAGTGTCCATGTACGACGGCTGATGTGGCTGTATCTGTGCAGGTGTGTGTGTGCTGTGTCAGGGTGGCCGTTTGTTCACTGCGTGCTGTGTGTCAACGCTCCATGGCCAGGGTAGTATGCCACTGTTGGTGGCTGTGGCATTGTGCCCTATTGCTCTGTGCGATGTGTGTACATTGCTTGTAGTTGTTGACATGTACTGTGTGATGGGTGTGTGACACACTCATTGAATGTGCTCCTGTTCTGTCTCCCACCCCTAGGTCCCTACAGGCCCTCCGGATTCAATTGCCATGCCACGCATCAGGTGCCTTTCCGCCCAAGGTGGCCGTTGTATTCCGTACAAATAAAACACAGGGCACAAACAGCAGTTAGTGTAAAAGGTGCATTTATTACAAACTGTGACATGTGATTGTGTGTAAGGTGATGACAAAAGTGGTGCGTGCAGTGACAATGAGCTGTCGGTCATGGCTGCGTGATGCTCAGGGTGTACCCACTGGTTCTATGTCCATAGTCCAACACACACATGCCATCCAGATGGCTGTGTGGAGTGGGATCATAGTCCAAGTCAATGCAGTGGCTGGTCAAGGAAGGCTGGCGGAAGGCTGGCTGGCTGCCTCACTTGCGTTTGGAGCGTGCGAAGTCCTCCCGGGAGATCTGTTTCCACTTCCGGACGGCCCCTTCCACGTTTGCGAGGGGGTGCCTGCTTGCGACATGCTGGTGGTTGAGGTGTGCTCACTGGCTGTGGACGCAGGGGAACTGGACACTGCTGCTCCACCCTGCGCCCCGGCAGGTGGTGGCGGAGGGGGAGCTGCTGTCCCTGGCTGTGACCTCACCGCCACCACCAGCTGGCCCATGAGGTCCACGATTTGGCCCATACGGGCGTCCATGGACTTCAGCACCCCCAGCACCTCACGCGTGTCTGAAGCAGACCGGACCCATTGTCCTTGGGCCTCTTCATAGGCTCCAAGGACTCTGGCCATTTGAGGCACGGCATGGCTCCCAGGGGAGGCTGGCGTTTCCCTGACCCTGCTCCTCCTACCAGTCCTGCTGCCACCGGCCTGCCCACTAGCCACATTGCTCACCACGGTCCTCGCTGTGGCTCCCAGGGTGGATCCAGTCGGCCGGGCCACCACCTGCGCTGGGGCTGGTGCCAGCGAAGACGTGGTGGTGGCGGCGGTGGTGGTCGGTGCGGCGATGGTGGCGGTTGCGGCAGTGGTAGTGGCCACAATGACCGTGGGTGTGGCCGCAACGACAGTGGCAGCAGGGGGCTGGGAATGTTCAGCAGCCCTGGATGATGGGTTGGTGAGTAGGAGGGGTCCTGGGGAGCGGCTGGGCCCTGCCACACCAGATGGGCCTGCTTGGTGGTCCGTGTTCGAAGAGGAGGACAGATCCTCCAGATCCATGTGTCCTCGTTGGGGGCTTGTAGGCTGGCTGTGCTGGCTGCTGGCTCCATCCCCAGCATCCAGCAGTTCGTCACCTGTGGAGAGAATGAGATTTGTTATTGTGTTGCACCTGGCGAAGTATGTATTTGTCGTCTGACATTAACAGTTCGTGCAATCTCGTACATGGGTTTCCCGGAGGCGTGTGTGTGGCTGTAGCATCTGTAGTTGTGTGTGCTTGGCAATGGGACTGTGTGCTGTGCACATGTGGCATGGGACGGATTGGCCATGCCGATGGGTGTGTTGCTGTGCCCCTACTTATTGTGACTCTGGTGTATGCGGGCTCCTGGCCCATCCTGGGTCTGGTTTGTACTTTGCTTTTGGGGTTCAAATGGAACGCTTAGGAACGCATATGGCAACATGGGGGCCATGCCCCAGATTCGCATTTGGGTGGGAATATGCTTTTGGGGTTCAAATGGAACGCTTAGGAACGCATATGGCAACATGGGGGCCATGCCCCAGATTCGCATTTGGGAGGGGATATGCTTTTGGGGTTCAAATGGAACGCTTAGGAACGCATATGGCAACATGGGGGCCATGCCCCAGATTCGCATTTGGGTGGGAATATGCTTTTGGGGTTCAAATGGAACGCTTAGGAACGCATATGGCAACATGGGGGCCATGCCCCAGATTCGCATTTGGGAGGGGATATGCTTTTGGGGTTCAAATGGAACGCTTAGGAACGCATATGGCAACATGGGGGCCATGCCCCAGATTCGCATTTGGGAGGGGATATGCTTTTGGGGTACATGCTGTGAGCCATGGGTGCCGAACGTGACATGTGTTGTGGCAGCATGACAGTGCATGGTTTGAGGTGTGTGCATGCTTGACATGGCCTGCATATTTGCTGTCTGTTGTGATTACTGGACATGGCATTGGACGCATCGTTATGAGTGAGTGATGGTTGTGTGCCAGCCAACGTATTGCAGTTGTCCCATCTCCTTGGTGTGCGTGCTGCCCTGTGCCATGTGCATCACTGCAGTGCTCGGGGGGTGTGGCCCATGTTGTGTGTTGTTGCTCACAGTGTGTTGTGCGCTTCATTGACTTCTGGCACATGGTTGGTCATGGGCATGTATCTTAGCGTGACTGCTGTATGTGTGGCAGCTGTGCGGATGACATGCCTTTCATGAGACTGGGGCTGACGGATGGGATGGATGGTATGTTGTATGTGCATGGTGTGTCTGTGTGTTTGATGGGTTCAGTGGTGTTCGTGTGCATTTATGTTGTTCCGCTCTGTTGCGTCTAGTGTTGTTTGTCTTACATAGGCGTAGTCGTGGGGTGTGTGGTTGACAGGCAGTAGGGGCTACATGGACAGGACTTCAATGGTGTTTCGGTTGTGTGTGATGAGTTGCACAGTGGCTGCCGTGTGGTACTATATTCAGTGTGGCTTGTGCATGCAGACGTGGCTCCTTGGGTGTTGCTATGTCTGTGATGGGTCATGTGGGGTGTGAGTCTGTTGTTCATGTCCGTGTGCACATTGTTCACTTGTTCGTGACGGTGGGCGGTGCTGCGTGTTCGTCTGCTACGTGACATGTCCCATGTGTTGGTCGTGTTACGGTCCTCATGCCTCCAGTAATCCAGCCCTGTCCAGTTTCCCACCTGCAAGTTGTTCGTGCGTGCACTGTACTGGATGCCACATGGCTCTAAGCGGGGGGTGCTCCATGTTGCAGGTCTGTGGTGGTGGGGGGTGTTGTGGGTCGTGGGGTGGCTGGACACCCACTGACACCGATTGCTGTGGACCGTGATGTCTGCCTTTCGGCTGTCGTTGTGCACTGCGGTGGCTGACACGTGGCTGTGGGGTGTGGGGGATGCTCCTCCTTGCTGTGCTGTGGGACTAGGGGCCTGGTGTGTGTTGTACTTGGGCTGTCCACCGTCCCACCCACTGCACTTTGTGTTCCTGCCACTTACCTGTTACTTGTCGGTTAGTGCAGCTGTGGCGGACACATGGGTGTGGTGGGTGTTCGTTGTGGCGCTTCTGGCATATTTGGGGACCTGTTGGTGGTTACGTGGCTGGCTGAGTGTACACATGTCCCCACGTATGTTACAGTTGTTCGGTTTGGGCTGTGTGTGGTGGTGTCTGTTGCATGTGTGTGTGATGTGTTGTGTATTGTGTGCTGGACATGGGGGTGTTTGTCCCTGGGAGCTGTGGCATGGTGGTAGTGCATGTGAGTACATAGCGGTGTGCTGGTATACATTAGTTTGTACTTACCAGCCTCCACTCCCCTGCTAATCCGGCGAGGATCTCCGGATGTATTATGACTCGCACCTTCTCCTCCCACGCTTTGAAGGTCTTGAAGAGCACGGGATTCCCTCCGCCAGTGACGGCAGCCAGCTCTCTGTTTTTTCCTCCTTCTTCTTGACCAGGCTCTTTACGTCATTCCAACGTTTGTTAATTTCTCCTCTGTTCCTGGGCAGGGTCCCGACTGCATTGACCTGGTCTACGATCCGGTTCCACATTCTGTTTCTGGTGGCTAGTGGTGTGTGCTGGACCATGTTACCATAGATTTGTGGGTACACCTTGATGATCTCGTCGACCATGACCGTCAGCTCAATGGGCGTGTACTTGGGCATCCTTTGTGGTGCCATGGTGTTTGTGGTGCTGGTGCGGTGTGTGTTGTGTAATGTGCAGGGGGTTTGTGGTGCAGGTGTTTGGTGGTGGTGGTGGTGGTGGTGGTGGTTGTGATGTGTGCGTTTCTGTGGTGTGCTGCTGTCCTTGCTGTGTCACTGTGTCCTCTCCTCTCCTCTCTGGTTTGCAATGTAGCAAGGGGTTGTGGTCTGTGGGAGTGCTGCTTTTGTACTCACCTATGTGGGTGTGTCCTCATGGTCTGTTGTTTTCAGGTGTGTTGTGTCTGGGGTTCTGGCCTTTGTATTTTTTGTTTGTCCGGGGGGTGTTTTCGGGATGTGTACTGTGCTTGTGTATTTGTGCGTGCCTTGCTGTGTGGACTTGTTGGCCATGTTGTGTGCTATTGGTTTTGTGAGCGGATGGTTTCTGTGCAGGTACGTGGGCGCCATGGCTTCTGCCGTGTCGATTCTCATCGGCGTTGTTTGCGCTAGCGGGCGGTATATTTGTGGTTTTTCCGCGCTCATGGCGGTGCGATCGTAATTTCACGTGCGGTGTGTCGGCCGTGAGGGCGGGCGGTTTTGTGTTGTCGTGCGTGTTTCCGTCCGTGGCGGG